>LN483411.1:558747-701449 GCA_900002565.1 Culicoides sonorensis
ACCTGAAATGGCCGATAAACCCAAAATAGCCGATTAACTAAAAATTTTCATATTTTATGATAATTTTTAGCATAATAAATGAAATAAATCAAAAAAAAAAATAATATGAACCGAAAAAAATTTTATTTTGTTCGTGAATCATGTTTATCCTTAGATTTTTTTTCAAATTTTATAAATGAGATCACGAAAGCGGTTTAGCTTTTAGTGAATCAAAAACACTTCTGAATCGAAATTTCAAATTTTTTTTTTTTTTTCATAAAATATCAGTAATTTAGAATGATATTATACAAAAACCTGAAAATTCAATTTTTTGCACGAATCATGTTTATCCTTTGGGTCCCGGAACTGATTTGATTTAACATTCTCTCTGGTCCTATAGTATGTAAAAATCTGAGTCAGAAAATAGCGAAGTAAAAGAAATATTAATAAATCAACTTTTTGAGTTTTCTATTCGCCGATAGATGCTTTGTTTATGTTTAAACTTGAATAGACGATCGTAATACAACAAAAAGGTATCTTTATTGTTTTGCTTATTATAGTCAATTGAAATATATAACGTTAAATCCACAGAAAAATAAATAGACGGTAAAGCAAGATACAAACAGCACTTAGATTAATTATAATTTTTATAATTATTTATAAGAGGTTAATTTTTTTGCTGTACACGATTCTGGACGCAATTTTATGGATTCTAATTTTAAGAGACAAAAAAAAATTTTTACTCTGGTTCAAATAAATCACTCACTTTGTTCTACAAAGTAATTGCTCATAATATAGGCTACAATGTTTACTTCGACCACTTTTTGGGTTTTCATACAAAAATATTGAGAAATCATCCAAATACCATTCAAATTAAGTTTAGCATTTTAAAAATGGTAAATGCATGGAAAATCGTATGGGATCGTATTTGTATGGGAACTTCAATATTTTAATACTTTTCAGAAGAAACTCTGTATAAACAAATTTCCCATACAAATCAACGATTTTTCATGTATTTACCATTTTCAAAGTGCTCAACTTAAAACGGTTCAATTTATGGATGATTTATTAATAATTTTGTATGAAAACCCAAAAAGTGGTCCAAGTAAACATTGTAGCTCATATTACGAGCAATAGCTTTGCAAAACAAAGTGAGTGATTTATTTGAACCAGAGTACCATAAAAATTGATTGTTCAGATATTTTTCATTAAAAAATTTGAAAATGTTCTAAAAAATTCAAACATCGAAAAAAAAATTTATTTGGTCTTTTTAAATCCACGAGTTCCACTTGTTTTGGACGAAAATAAAATTGCGTCCAGAATCATGTACAGCAAAAAAAATTAACCCCATAAAAATGTATGATGAATTTCAAATCTTATTAGCAGTACCTAATGCAAAATTTGAATTGATTGACTTTGAAAGTAAACAGTAATGAAATTTCAAGATTCATTTTAATCTATATTTTTTTTAAACTAGTTACCAATCGTCCTTTATAAGTGAAAAATATCATTTACATTCCAGACAAACCAGATAAAGTAATTATTAAAAGTTGTAGTTTTTTTTTGTATTATTACTTATAAAATCAATAAAATCTCACAACATTTTTATTTTTATTTATTCAGTATATTTAATGTATTTTGTGTCATAAATAAAAATTATAACTACTTTGCCAAAATCTATTTTTATAACATAGTCTTTACCTAAGTTAATTATTATGTTTTTTTTTTATTTTAACAATATATTAATAATATACAGTACTGAATACAGTTGAAATCTTGTTCCATAGATTAAATGTGCATGCTATTGTCTTTATTGCAATATTACACATTTTTATAGTTCATTCATAATAAATAAAGCAAGATAATAAATAAAGAAAAGAAAAAAAAATACCAGCAAATTTTTTTAATCAAAATATTGATTGTTTTTACTAGGATGACCACAGCCAAGTCAGATACAAAACAATTCTCGTAAGTATCTTCTATCGTAACGGATATTAAAAGTTCATAATGTATTTATATCTTAAATTAAAATTAAAAGTTTGTTATATTTGCAACAGTTGATCATTTTTGTGTGAATAAATTATATTTTTAACTCTTGAATCACAAACACATTCTGTTAAAATTTTTACATAAAACAGGATTTTTTTTTAAAATTTTAAAACGTAAAAATATAAAGAAAATTTTGAGAAATCTTCAACATTTTAAAATATTTTACATAATCATTATTTATCATTTATATTCAATTGGCTTGTTAATCAATGTATTATTGATATGATAAAAAAAATTATTAGACTGATACGGATACTTTATATGGTTGTTGCTATACCTTCTAAAAAGATTATTTTTTTTTTAAATTAAATTGGTGATAATCATCACACATACATTTGATGTCATAACTGATTTAATAAAAAAGATAAATATAACATATTTTGTACTTTGTTTACAATTTTCATTAGATTACTGCCTAAAATAATCAATGGAGGAATTGCTGGTATCATCGGCGTATCTTGCGTTTTTCCTTTGGATTTAGTAAAAACTCGTCTTCAAAACCAACAAATAGGTCCTAATGGAGAACGAATGTACAAGTCAATGTAAGCATGCTTTATTGTACATATTATTTCATTATAAATTTAATTAAAATTATTATAAAATAGGTTTGATTGTTTTAAGAAAACATATCGAGCAGAAGGGTATTTTGGTATGTACCGTGGCTCAGCTGTTAATATTCTTCTCATTACTCCAGAGAAAGCAATGTAAAGTTATTTTTTTTTATTATATTTCAAACATTTATAATACCACAATTTTTTATAAAGTAAACTTGCGGCTAACGACTTTTTTCGCCATCATCTTACTACTAAATCAGGGTAGGTAGATTTTGGTTAAATAAATTTTCAATTTTATAAAAATTATTTTGAATTTCATTTAGTCAATTACCAATAACAAGACAAATGGCTGCTGGGGGTCTTGCTGGATTTTGTCAAGTAAGAAATAACATTATAAAAGTATAAAAGTAAAGTTTTCACAAAGAAAAAATAATAATGATTTCAGATCGTTGTTACAACTCCAATGGAATTGTTAAAAATACAAATGCAAGATGCTGGACGTTTAGCAGCTCAAGCTAAATTGTCTGGAAAAATCATACCAAAAACATCTGCTACAACTATTGCCATGCAGCTATTAAAGGAAAAGGGTATTGCTGGGCTTTACAAGGGCACTGGTGCAACTATGTTGTGAGTTTTTAAATATCATCATGAAGTTTGAGATTTAAAAGCTATATTTTTTTTCCATTAGGCGAGACGTATCATTTAGTATTGTGTATTTTCCACTATTTGCTACATTAAACGGATTGGGTCCAAGAAAAGCAGATGGAAGTGGTGAAGCTGTGTTTTGGTGCTCTTTTCTCTCTGGCTGTGCGGCTGGATCATTTGCAGCACTATTTGTAAATCCCTTTGATGTGGTCAAAACAAGACTACAGGCTCTCAAGAAAGCCGAAGGAGAAGTAGCATTTAATGGGGTAGCTGATTGTATAACAAAAACTCTAAAGCATGAAGGACCTACAGCATTTTTCAAAGGGGGGCTTTGTCGAATGATTGTAATCGCTCCACTGTTTGGCATAGCACAAATGGTTTATTTCTTAGGAGTTGCTGAAAAAATTTTGGGAATCGACAGAAATTTGAAATAAATTGAATTAACGCACATTGCATCAAATATACAACAGAAAACAATAATAAAATCGACAATAATGCTTATAATAATAGAGAACGAAAAGTAACAAAAATTATAATAATTGTAGTGCAATTGCAGTTCTCGGGTCCTTTATTTAGTTGTTTCTTTTTGAATATATATATGAATTCTTTAAAAAACTATATGTTAAATGTTAAAACTGATAAGCGTATTGAAAAAAAAAATTAAAATCATTAATAATTTACGCAATCATACACTTTACACATAATATCATATTTTTATCAATTTCATTGCATTTATTTAATATTTATAATATTGCTGTGTATATCCAATTATATTAAAAAAAAATTAGGGATGTATTACTCTGAAAACACATTTATAAATGTTAACTTAGACAAAAGTTGCGAGTTCCATATCATAAAAGATTATGATGATAATTGTCAAATAAATAAAAAAAAGAAATATTTAGATCTTTTAAATTTTACTTTTCTTCCGATAACAATTGTTTTGTCAAAAATACAAATAAGATTTAACTGTACCATATGTTTTAATAGACAATGATTTTTATCTTGAAAGTTTTTAACGTCTTTTGCTTCCACGTTTTGATGATCCACCAGTTACTACAGCAAATGAACTGTAATCCTTAAAAGGGTTTGCTGAAACCCTATTTAATCGAGTTATTAAATTTTCCTTTGAATCGTATCTTGTTTGTTCGGAAAGATGCAGTACAATATTGTCAAAAGCTTGGCCTTGCGTTGTTCCAAACCATTCACGCCAAACCAATTCATCTAAAAATTGTTGGATAATTTGTCGTGAAAGTAAAGACAAAGTATTTTGAAACATGCGAGGGACAATTCGACGTAAATAATCCATTATATTAGCATTACTGTTACGAGAATTTGCGTCAGCCGGTGAAACCTGGGTCACTGATTTATAACCCATACTGTTTAATGTACCTTTGTCTACTGTTAAATCGGTGAGAATATTACTATCTTTATTAACCCATCCTGACAAAGGTTCCAAAATTTTTGCAAACCTTTTTTTATAATTTCGTTCACCGTCTGTAAGTGGCTCAATAGCTCTTAGTCTTAAATGTTTTGTTTCAGGATCCAAAACTCCTAATACCTCAACTTTTACTTGCCGTTGCTGTCCATCTTGAGTGGTTGTACCCAAACTAATTACTCCAACTTCAACCTTTTTTCCTGGTCCGCCAAGCAAGCCCTTGCCATGTTTATGTAATCCTATTGTACAAGCAGCTCTGATCCAAGTGTAAAATTGTTTCACATATAAATTATCAATTTTAACCCACTGAATTACATTTTGAACATTTGTTTGACAGGTCTAAAAATATATGAATTTAATGTTAGAAATTTTTTTTTTAACTACTTAACTTTTAATTTACCCAATGATAAAGTAATTTAAGTAATGTTGCAGGTGGATGAGGCGAAGCTTCAAATAATGAACCATTAAAAACAGACACAAATCGATTTGGACAACATTCCGAAATCCAAACATACCCACCAGAATAAGGAAATTTCGTAGCATCAGAATACATTCCCAATTTTAAAGATTGTCCCGAATGAATGGCACAACTTTGTTCAGATCGAACGAGGCCTTGTTGAATTAACCATTCAGTAAATTTGTTTGGAGTATGCATAAGCACTGTTTTCACTTTTGCATCTAACTGCGGTCTATCTGAATTTAAAGCGCCATCTTTTGCTCGTAAAGAGGGTCGGGCGACAACAACTAATGATGGGAATGTTTTCCCTTGAAGTTTGCTGAATGTTACTTCACGACTATCTGCTGTGGGTTTTGTATCTTTGTCATCTTTCGTTAAATCAACTATAGCAGATGGCTCTTTTTTCTTTGCATCTACTGCACCAATTTGTAAACCACCAACTGCTGTATTTTCAGTAGGTCGAACACTTGTGGATGATTTGGTTTTCGCAGCTGGTTTCGATTTTTCTTTTTCCTTATTTTTTTGTTTAATTCGTTTTGAAAGAGGTATATATTCATCATCTTCCTCTTCTTCGGGAGGGGTCTCGGCTCTTTTTTTAAATCCTTTCGGAAGTTTTGGTTTTGGGGGAACAGCAGCAAGTGCTGCCAATTCTTTTGCAAATTGTAAATCCATATCAGGTGAAGCTCCAACAATTTGATATGCGGTAAAAACATTTCCAGAGTAAATTTTTTCACCACCATTCATAATGACTATATCGTTTAATTTATCTCTCATCTCTGAGTGTTCTGCAATAGCCTTATCGTATGCAGCCTAAGTGTAAATGAAATTTATTAGAAAAAAAAAAATAATATGAGAATATTTATATGGTTACTTTTTGTTCCGGTGTTAAATCTTCTACTTCACACTCCATAGCGAGAGTTGGTGAATCGATGAGTTTTTGAACCATGTTTTTTTCAATTTTACAAATTTATATGATATTTTACGGTAAATATTAAGTAGTTTTCAGTATTTTTTTTAAAAAATATATTCAACTCTTTTAAATGACGCTAAAGCATTAGTTTGTTAAAAAAACTGTAGAGGCTGCCACTGTTAGTCTGAAGTAGAGCATGTTGATTATGCGTACTTAACTTATGTATAATTTCACAGAGAATTTCTTGATTTTATGTTTCATGTATTTTTTGGATTTTGTACTCAAAAATGAAAAAAAAATAATTTCTCATTTGTAATAACGAATACAACTAGATATTTTTGTATCAAAGCATCATATTAGGAAAAATTTAAAATGACTGAAAATAAAGTATTTAATTATTGGTGTCTGATTAATAAAATGTAAACACAAACCGGTATGATACATAGGAACCCTAAAATATTAACATTGAAATATATTTTTGACACTGCAAATATATTTTGTTGAAATTTACCTCCTCAGAGTTATATGAAATAAGGATAATATACAAAAAATGGCTAATAAAGATTTACCAGAAGTTCGACATTTTGATCGTGAACTAGATTTATCAAATGCTGGTCGAGGTGTCTGGTTGGTCAAAGTTCCAAAATATATTCATACCAGATTCGAAAAGATCGGTGATACGCAAGAAGCAGCCAAACTAAAGATTTCTAAACAACAAGGACAAAAGGCACAAGTTACGCTATCTTTATCCAATGCTATTCTTAACCTTGACACAACTGAACAAATTCCACGAGAACATAAATTGGATGTATCTGTTGTAACCCGACAAACATTGGGAGTTTTTTCACACGTTATTCGTAAGTTTATTATGAATAAATAAAAATATATCTTATCAATGTGTCTCTTTACAGCGGTAGGCAACAACGATGTAGTTCCAGAAAGTGAAAAGATTTATATGGAAGGAAGAATCGTTCAAAAATTAGAAACACGTCCTTTGGCGGATTCAGCTTACATGAAAATGAAGATTGAACGTATAAAGAAAACATGTGAACCTACCAAAAAAGTAATGGCTTTAAAAACAGTTGTTCCCAGTTTTAAACCAGTATCAGATCATAAACACAATGTAAGTTTATCACATTGAGTGATTAGGAACTCAACTTCACGACCTTAAAAATGTTTTTTTTAGATCGATTATAATATTCGTAAAAAGGCTGAAGGTAAAAAAGTTCGAGATGACAAAGACCAAGTGCAAAATATGTTGTTTAATGCATTTGAAAAGCATCAGTATTACAATATTAAAGATTTAGTTAAAATCACAAGACAACCGGTAGCCTATTTGAAGGAAGTTCTCAAAGAAGTTTGTGACTATAACATGAAAAATCGCGTTTGGGAGCTGAAGAAAGAATACCGTCATTACAAAATGGAGGAGAAAAAGGATGAAGAAAAATTAGATACAGGAAGCGAAAAGAGTGATGATAGTGATTAAGTTCAGCTGCAATTTTCTTTTTTAAATAAATACTTTTGATAAACTATTTGAAAAAAACTTTTATTATCTAAATTTAACAGAAATATTATTACCAGTGTGCTCGGATGACACCACTCACTTTATTATAATCAGCTAAATGTCTCCAAAAGATTCTACTGAGACGCCAACGATGAACCGTTCCTCTTGCTCGAGATGTTACTGCACACCTATCAGCAACTCTGACTTTGCTCGAATCTCTTGGAAATGCTTTGATTTCTGCTTCAGCCATTTCACGTATCTCAATCGGTAGTATGTTATTTTTACGCAATGCATTTACTCTTAAACGTTGATCTGCATATTTCACACATGTCATCCTACGTTTGTGATCTCGAATCATTCGCCAATCTGTCCATTTGTTTCGAATTTGCTGATTCTAAGCAAATTGAATTAGATAAAAAAAAAGTATAATACTCATCAAAACTTACTTTAAAAAAACCAATTTGACATGATCTAGCAAAAAAATTGCTCGTTATATTTAAAAATACAAAACTCATTTTAGTTTTTCAATTTCAGAAAAATTTTCATAGGTTTGGATACTTTCATAATCATATGTTTTTGAAGTTGTCAAAAAAGGTACTATTCACTTAACACACTAAGGATTATTTTCTTGAAAATAATTTTCGATACACTTAGCAAAGAATTGAGCAGTACGTAAAAAAGGGCCGATAAGGTCATTATAATTTTTGTCAAGTAAAAATTAATATTTGTTTAAAACATTATATTTATCTTATATCTCAACATGTACGCGCAAAAAAATTTGAGACTCTTTTCAAAAAATATAATTCAGGAAAGAAAGTATTGTTCTAAATATATCCCCAAAGTAAATGGTCAAATTTTCATTATAAAATTCAAGTAAAAATTTTTAATTTAAAATAATTTTTACAAAATGTTTTATCACACTCTATATCGTAGATTAGAGTAAGCTTAATGGTATTTTGTCTACTTAATGAATGAATAATACCAATTCTAAAAAGTAATTCTCTCTCACTGTTGTTTGTTTTCATACGATTTTATTGTTATTTTGAGAATTTGAATGTTGTGAGGAAAAAGGCTTAAGACGCAAAATATCAAAAAGTCAAGAAAAGAAAAAATGACACATCCACTAATGTACATTGTTCCAATTGTAGTAGGTGTAGGAGCTTTTATATTTTTCACTATAACAAATCAAAGAGAAAGACAAAATCTGTATGAAGCAACAAGGTAACTTTTATTCTTTTGACCTGAAAAAAGACTATTTTCCTCTGAATCTTGTAACAATTAGATTTTTTGCTTTAGCAATAGAAGAAAAAGATATGTTCCGAACCTTGATTCTGAGTATGATGCTCCTTCAAATGGGTAAGACAAACTACAGCAAATAAATTTAAGATTAAAATTTTATATATTTAGAACATGTACAATTTGTCTTGAGCAATATGATGAAGCTATCAACTGTCAAAAAGTTCGCTGTGGACATATCTTTCATCATGAATGTTACTTGAGGCTTCTAGAAAACAGGTAAAAAATCAAAGTTTTAGAAAAACGCAATTAATTCGTGTTCTTTTATCATAGTGGAATTGCACCTCTTTGTCCAAACTGCAAGCGTCCTGTGTTCTAAAGTAGCGTAACTAGCAGATTCTTATATGCGAAATTCCTTGTTAATCAAACTTGTGGCTCTCTCATACTATATAACGCAAGTTCGAAAATTGTATCTAGTTTAAAGGTTAATCTTCAGAAGTCCAGCAATAATATAAAGTTACTGTATTTCTTCACGCTTATCTTTCCGTCCCTCCATTTGAATATTCGAAATCAGGCGGTGCATATACAATTTTTTTTTTGGTTTTTTTTATAGGAACAAGAACTATAGTAGATTATATTACTTAATTATTTTTTAAAATGCTTGAAAAATGATTCTCTTTTATACAAATTATTTGTAATTTACAATTTACGATAGACAAAATTTAATGAAAAACGTAATTTACCTTTATCTTTAGTTTTCATATTTTTGCAAGTTTTGAGATTAATTCAGAATATTTGTTAGAACATAAGAAGTGCCTACAAGATTCTAATTGTATAATATTTTTCATTAGAAAAAAAGAATAATGTTACATTTGAAAATGCACAGCAATATAAAAAGATATAGAATGAATTGAGTTTAAATAAATTTTACAATTTAAACATAGTTTTTTTAAACATAGTTCATATTTTTTTTATTAGCTTAAAATATCACATTTTGATCATTTAAGTTCTTGTATTGCAAAACTTAAACATTTGAATTGTGAACGTTTTAATATTTTATTTTACTTTAAGACTTTTAATACTTATGGCCATGACATTTTACAGTTCATAATTACACTTATTTTTATTATATCTATTTTTTCAATTTATGATTACATGAGCTAAAGTTTTTCAAAAAGGTATTCTTATTTTAATTAAATTTTTTAATACTAAGCTTAATTGCTATCATCCATAATTATTATCAACCGAAAACTTCTTGTGATGCGTACGTGACATATAAAAATCCATCAATTTCTTTATATTCTTCATAAATTTCACCAACTGTTCGACTTATTGATATCATGGTTCGATTATTTATCAGCAAAAATAATGCTTTACTTGGACCTATTTTCATACGATTCCTGATAATTCCCAAGAATTGAGATAATGTTACTTCTTCTGGAACCAGAAATTTCTTCTTGTCTAAGACAGGTAAATCATTTTCTTTGTGGTATCGTTCTACAATTATCTGTAAATAAATTTTTAAACATATTTGGTTTTTAAATTTAATACAATAAAATTTAACATGATTTGAATAATGGTTATGAGGGTGTTACTGACTTACCGGAACCTTTGTAGGAAATTTAAGCCGAATAGCTAAGGCTTCATCTCGTCTTATAGCTAGTTTAATAAAAAATAATAAAATTTTGTCATCTATCAGAACATTACATAAACACAAACAAAATTAAACACGTTTCTTTGTATAATATAGGGTCAGTTGCTATTTACATTAAAATAAGGAAAAAGATAAGAGTTTGATCTTTTTAGAATTATTAAAAAAATACAAGGAAATTTACTGATTTACAAGTGATGTAAAATATAATTATGTTAATATTTTGTTCTTAATGTTTTTTTTTTATAATTTATTTATACGTATAGTATTTTACGTACCACTATTTTTGTAATTATTTACATGACCATTATTGTATTGATTTAGATTATTTAAATTACTATTAACATCTCGAATGATCTGTTTCATTTTTAACTTAGCTCCACAAATTTCTATAGAATTCATTTATATATTTTTTTATTTATTTATAATTTTTTTTTTAAATTTATTTTTTCCGCAGACCGGTATTGATATTGAAAAGAAAATAAAATTTTTATAGAAAATCGTAGGTAAGTATTCTGTATGACTGTTCAGAATAAACTAACCAAATAAAAAAAAAAGATTTTCGAAATCAATCGAATAAGTATAAACATGTTCTGTTTGCTTATCAGTGCACGTTTGTCTTATTTCAAATGTATTTTTGAAAAACAAATCTACTATTAGAAACGGTTTGTCCACCGTCATTCTGCATCACTCCATAAACTTGTTTTTGTCCGGGACTCCACATTTTTATTGAAATAACTTTAAATATCAAAAAAAGTGGATCCATTGAAGTATACTACTCTAAAGTGGCCAGACGAAAGATTTTCCAATTTGTAATTTTTGTGTTTCATGATTTTATACAGAAAGCTATAGAAATTCAATATACTTTTAAACTATATTCTAAAATAAAACTATTGAATAATCTAGTTTGTCTATATTATTTTTATCTTTTATAATTTTCCTTTTTAAGCAAAATGCACTAACTTTTACTATTGAGACTTACTTCTCCAATTTTTAAATCTTACTTAAGGCTGCGACAAATGAAAATAAAAACTTCTGTCCTAAAAAAAAATATTACCGTTAATATGTCTTAAGAGGGATTAGACAGATTTTTTCATTCCATTTGTAACAGCCTTATTCAAATTTTATTGTATATTGCATAGCAACAGATTAAGTTTTATAAGGATGATAAATAGTAATATTAAACAACTAAAATAATATCATTTTAAATAATGGAAATATTGTTTTGGTTAATACAATGTAGAGGTGGGCCGTAACATACTTTACATCCAGTATAGGAGTTACTGTAGCATTTTTTTTATTGACTCAATTTCTCAAATTGACACATTGTATCAGATTAACTTTGAAGTTATCAATTATTATAACTAAATGTGATGAAATCAAAACTGACAAATTTATACGGATAAAGTACAGCTTTTCTCTACAAAAATTATGCAAATTTTTATTATAATAACAATTTAATGGTCATCGAACTATCCAGGTTCTGCCTAAAATTTTAATTAATTTGAAAGCATATTTTATGTATTTGGCCGTGTATTTTCACTTTTTGCATTCTAGTATCATGTTTTGCCTCTCCATTTAAAAAGGGTGTGCCCTTGGAAACTTTTATCAATTTAAGCTTTATTTAATTACTTACCTATCATAGATACTTTTTGAAAAACAACATATTTTGCACATATTTGATTTTATTTTATATGTCCGAACTGTGTTTTTTGAATATGGGTTAATTGTTTTAGTATTACATTATGGTTAAGGTGAAACATGAATTTCAATTAATGTTTGTTAAGAAAACGTTGAATGCTTTACTATTATTATTTTATATTATTTTCTCGGCTTGTATTGTTTTTTTCATTTTACTTTTTCAAAATTATTGTATCAGTTTCGCATTTTAAAATTAATTATTATTAGTAGTAATTTTTTCTTATTTTGACAAAATTGTAATTTTCCTGTACTATGTAATATAATTCTATTAATTAAGTTATAAATGACTCAAATCTCACTAAAAATTTACAATATAAATTTGGTAAAGCTTATATTCACAAATGAGTTTAATCAGTATCACAAGTTATTCATAAAATGTTAAATAATTAAGTATATTTTTGAAGTAAATGTGTAGAGAAACCAAACATAACACATTATTAAGTACTGCATTTATCAAATAATCTTATTTTGATCATTTTCTTAAATTTTTTTAATGCATGTACGGATAATTAATGTCCTTCAATGGAACAAAAGTTTCTTTGATAGCTTGAGGTGATGTCCATCTTAGAACATAATGTGGTCCACCTGCTTTATCATTTGTTCCTAATAATTTGAAAAATATAAGGTAATCTAATGATGATAATTAATGTTTTGTTTAAATTTACCTGACATACGACCCCCACCGAATGGTTGTTGACCAACAACACTTCCAGTCGATTTATCATTTATGTAAAAATTACCTGCTGTCATTTTTAATTCTTCAAATGCATGCTTTAAAAATGCTCTGCAAGTTTTAATTAAAACTTTTTATAAAAAAAAAATATATACATTTAAAATCAACTTACTCATCACGAGCAAATATGGCACCAGTCAATGCAAATTTTGTAGTTGTTCCAACCATGTTTAATGTATTGTACAAATCTTTGTCTTTGTACGCGTATACAGTGAGAACAGGACCAAATATTTCTTCTTTCATAATTCTATCTTCAGGATCTTTTGTCTCAACAATTGTTGGTTCAATAAAATACCCTTTACCATTATCGCATTGACCACCGGCAATAATTTCTAAGTTATTAGAATTTTTTGCATGATCAATGTAAGATTTGATCCTATTAAATGCCTTATCATCAATCACAGCTGATGTAAATGTGTCAAATTCCCGTACATCAGAAATTTTTAATGATTTGATTACTTTTGACAAGCCTTCTCGAATTTGGGGCCATAATGATTCTGGAACATAAAGTCTAGAACAAGCAGAGCATTTTTGTCCACAATATTCAAAACTAGAACGAATTGTGCCATTAACCACTGATTCAACATCGGCTGATGGATGGACAAAATGATAATTTTTACCTCCACATTCTCCAATCAAACGAGGAAAGTTTACGTAACTATTAATATTTTCGGCGACAGCTTTCCATAACCAATTAAATGTGCTAATGAATTTAAAAAAAAAAGTTAATATCCTGTATTTTTGTTTTACATTCTATACATACGCTACGGATCCAGTAAAGTTAACACCGGCTAAATGAGGTGACTTAGTAATCGTTGACCCAAATACAGGACCATCTGCAGGGACAAAATTTACCACTCCACTTGGGACTCCCGCTTCACGCATTATTTTGAATATCACATAATTTGATAGAATTGCTGTATCTGACGGTTTCCATATAACACTGTTACCCTGGTTATTTAAAAAATTAAATAAATAATATTTTTCAAAATAACTAATTGTATTACCATTAATGCAGGTGTGTATGCCAAATTGCCTCCGATTGCCGTAAAATTAAAAGGACTTATCGCAGCTATGAAACCATCAATTCCACGAAAACGCATGCTATTTTTCGTTACTCTTACATTATCACTAATAGGTTGATATTTGCAAGCTTCTTTCAAATAGTATGGATTCATTCTAATGAAGTCAATCAATTCTAGAAAGATCAATCAAATTTAGTTGTAGTCTTATAAATAAATAGAGAAAATAATACCTGCTGCACTATCAATTTCCGCTTGAATCACAGTTTTTGATTGGCCCAACATTGTAGCAGCATTAAGTTCTTGTCGATAAGGACCTGCCATAAGATCAGCTGCTTTTTCCCAGATTTTTACACGTTCTTCCAAAGGTGTTCTGTCCCACTTTTTTTGAGCATCAATTGAAACTTTGATTGCATCATTAATAGTTTTTTCATCAGCCCAGTAAAATTTTGCTATTTTTTCTTTATGGGAATGAGGCATTACTTGATAACGTTCTGTGCCGCTAAAAATTTCCTTGTCTCCGATTATAATGGGAATATTTTCAGTTTTAGAAGACACTTTTTTCAATGCGTCCTCTAACTGTTTTCTTTCATTTGAGCCTTTTTCATAACTCAAAATTGGTTCATTCCATACATCATAATTTTGAAATTGTGTCTGATGAACTATGGAACCAACAAATCGTTCAGTAATTCTGAGGATGAACAAAAATAATAATTTTCAATGGGACAATTTCACATACATTTGAAATAAATGCATATATGTGCAACAAAGAAAAAAATCTCATAATTGTACAATGTAATTGAAATCTATTTTTATGCATGATAAGCAGTAATAAGAGATATTGAATGAACTTCTTTTTTATGGCAATTATTAGATAAGGAATTAATGTAATTATAAATTATGCATTATTAATTCAATCAAAAACGAAAATAAACAACAGATGTGGCAGGGTGAGCCCACAGATAACAGTTAACAGATAACTTATAATAATGCAAATGACCTCCGTCTCAATCAATAATATTAGATGATAATAAAAAAAGCTTACCGGTGCCAACTTGGTGGAGATAATAATTGTCTACTTAAGACCCACATTTTATTTCACTTTAAGCTCAAAAATTTTACTTTGCTTCTTTAAAAAAACTAAATAAAGCAATGTCAATGTATTTAAAAAAGAGCAGAATTTTATTTATTTTTAGTCTCCAAGTTTTCTTTTATACTAATACTGTAAAGATGAAGTTTTTGATTATACTTGTTGTAAGTATATGCACAGACAAATCAAATTATGCAACAAAGGACCATAAAATTATAGCCTTTATATTTAAAACAAGAAAGCAATAATCTTTACATTAATTTCAAAAATTAAAATACCTTTTAGAGACCGAAGTGCTTTCATGAAATGTCGGCAACAGAGGAGGGTAGTATATTTATCAAAGATCTCAAATAAATTAAATACAGACGAATTTTAATTTTAATGTTTTTTAAGTTTAAAAAATATAATCTGCAGTGCACAATTGAATCTTTAATTATTATCAAGGTATTGCAATCATCCGATGATACGTTTTCTTTTTTATCTAAATGTATAAGTAATTATTTTTTCTTTCTTGATTCCGGATAATAAAGAAGAGCCTCGTATTTTTGAATTTTTATATTTATATTTTCAGTTGAATGTTTTTTTTCATGGTTGAAAAAAAGTTCAATTGATTGGTGCTTAGGGCCATGAAAAATAATTTAAAAGAATTCTATTAAAACTGAATAATAATAAGTAATTGAGTGATAACTACGCTCTAAAGAAAAAATAAACCTTAAAATTTTCTTTACATGAGGAAGTTTTTTTTTAAAGGAATAATTTAAAATTTTTCTCTTTTCATTTTTTTGTTCCTCAATAAGAATTGTGAAAAAATCTAGATATCACAAAGTTAAATATAAATTTCATTAAAACAAAATTTATTAATTTTTAATGGTCAATTCATTCAATATTCTTACATCATGAATGAACGGCCCCTAATAATGTAAACAACCCAAATAAACATAAACGAAAATTTGTTAAGTACGCCATCCTTTTTAATAAAGATAAATAAAAATGAACCATTTAGTTCCATTAAAACAAAAAACGTGGAAAGATCATGAAGTCAAATCTTTAATTCAAGCATATAAATTACATGTTGATGATTTCTCAAATCACACTATAAAGGTATGATTCATTTTAAATTCTGATGTTCTTCAAGAAACAAAAACTACTCAAATTATAGGTACTGGATGTATGGAATAGTATATCAGATGAGTTGAAAAAACAAGGCGTTAATAAATCAGGAGGTTTTAAACTGACTTTTATTCATTAATTGTTTTATGATTGAATATATTTTTTCCTTAATTTCTAGTTGAATGTGATAAAAAATGGAGAAATCTCAAATCTGCTTTTAAGAAGATTTATTGTGATGAAGAGCGAACTGAAGAAAGTAAATATCAATGGGATTTTTATGAGGAGTTATTGGAAGTTATGTTGTCTGACAAACAATTACGTAGAGCAGCACCAATTGTCCCGAGTTCTATGCTAAAAACGAATCAAAGTAATTCAAAGAACAGTTCTTTTGCATCAGTTACTCATATATATTCAGTTGAACATACAAATGATCGAGAAGATAACATTATAGAAAATAACTCTGAGAACATTTATGTAGAAATGCAACCACCAGCAAAGCGAATTCATGTTGATCAAAAAGAATCTGAAGAACAAATTGTAAATTTATATCAATTAACTAATGAAGAAGTAAATCATGATGAATTAATTGAAAGAAATTCGGAAATTTTTGAAACGATAGAAACACTGGAGAGCGAAATACCAGAAGAAACTGAAAATGTAATGTCAAATAAGATAGATTTGGGTTTTGTAGATGAAAGTGAACCACCATTATGGTTTCAAAAATCGTTTCTCATTAAATATGAAACAGATGTAAAGTTAATTAAAGATAAACTAAATAAAATAAGCGAATGTCAGGAATTACAAAATACAATGTTAGAACATATGTCAAATCGAATTTCCAAAATCGAATGGCGACTCAATAGTGTAAATAATAAAAAATAAATATAATAAACATAAACATCTATATTTAATAAGTATTAATTTAACATCAATTTTATTAGAGGTAAAACAATAATTACGATTTAACATTAAAATTTCTTATTACTTTGTCACTGGTGTTTATTAGTTTTTATTAAAATTGATTTTTTATCATTTATGCGGAAATTTTCTCATAAATATATTTTATATAATGTAGATTAAAATGCTTCTTACTATTAATTTGATCATGATTTATAACTAATTTCTAAAGTTGATACAATTTTTTATTTCTACTAATAATACTTGACAAAAAATCAACGTCTTAAAAATTAATGATTTTATATTTATACACAGCTGAATTTAATTCCATCGTCACTAGAATAACAGTTTTGACAATGTAATTTTGAATTCCTTACTCTAACATCTGTCCCGCCTAACCCATCGCCTAAAGGTAAATGACAGACAAAACATTTAAAACAATCTATGTGGTAAAAAAGTCGCAAGCTTTCAATTATCATTGCTGCGCCTCTCCCTGTCAATAAAAAATGATATTCATGAAGCTAAAATAGTTTTAATTAAAAATATCACCTAATTCATTTCCACAGTGAGTGCATTTTTTCTTCCCACTAACACTTAAGATTCTGTCGTTACGATCTTGATTATTTGTTTGAAGTAAATCATTATTACTGATGCTAATATTTGAGTCATGTGTAGATCTAAAATATAAAATATTTTGTAAAAATAAGGATTGAGTTTGACAGCTTCGGAAGAGACATACCGTCTGTTTTCACCAATACCCATATTTTGGACCCGTTGGGTGATAGTTTGAATAACAGAATCAGGTAAAGATTTTCGGTTAGTACCACTAGTATGTCGTTGTTGATCCAACCGACGTTGTTCAGCTTCTTGAATTAACCAATGACTATGATAATTAAAAGATTGAGGTTCAGATTTACGTTTTTGGTGCTGATACTTTTTAGGTTGAACCCAATCTAATATATGGTTGTTACTGATATAATTATTTTTATTTGTGTTTTTGTAATGTGAAGTGTTTATTTCTTGATATAGGTCTGAATGAGATGGTTCACTAGAGCGATATTGAACCCATTCATTTGTCAGTCGTGGTTTTGGTGTGGCACTCAAAACATGTAATGTTTGTTTACTCATATTTGCATATATATTTGTATCATCTTTTGAATGAGGGTGAGACATACGATATGATTTGTTATGCGAATGAATAAAATCATATTGAAATGGTATTGGTTGAACTTCTGAAGCATTTCCTTGGTTTAACTCGCGCTTTGGAATATTTTCTACTAAATTTGTATTTTTTAGTAATAAAAGAGGGTTAGCATTTAAGTATTCTTGCTTAAATTGTGCACGCAAAGGTTTAGCTGGTGCATGTAATGCCAAACTTTTTTGCTGCTCCTAAAAATAAAAATAAATTAAATTAATAATTATAAACTATGTTAATAGATTGTTTTTCATACTATCAAACTTTGTAAATCGGGCATTGACTTTCTAAACTCTGTTTCAACTTGATATGCTTGATGATGATAAGAAGTAAGAGGATTTACATAGTTTTCTCCACAAGTTGAAGTTTTATTTTCTCGATCTTGTGATGGTTTTGCTTCGCGTTGCATTAAATTGATACGTTGTCGGTTTAATTCTTCTTTTTCTAATCTTAATAGTTCACGTTCTACTCGAAGCACTTCCTGAATAAAAAAAAATAAATAAGTGTAAGCTTTTTGTTTCATTTTTAAATATTTTTTTCTTATATTTTATATCTACATGAAATGAAAACATTATGTTCTAAAGTAAAGTGCTTGAATGTTATGGTGTTATTACACACAAATTTTTTAGGCAAGATATATCTTTACAAAAACCTAGATTTTATTAGATTTAAAAATGGGTTTAACAGTGTACCTCAGCATCTAAGGTGTCATCATAATGTGGTCCGTTTATATGATATCTATTCTGTAAATGGAATGATTAGACAATGATAAATTTTATTGTTAGCACTTTGGACAAAAAGATTATGAATTGATCAAGTTACAATGAATATGTTATATTGTTTTATTAGCTATTATTGATTTGTAATTTTTTACCTCTTGTTCTATAATCTGCTTCTCAATATTATTTAGGCGGCAATCTTCATTTAAGTGTAGAGATTGATTTTTGTCTGGGGGTGATAATTTTCCTGTGGTATCTAATTGTTCTTCAACAGAAAATGGACCGCTACTTTGTCGTGAATGATTTTCAGATACTCCACTATCACGACTTTCTCCTAATTAAAAAACCCAAAAAAAAAGAAAAAAGTTTTTATAAAATAAATATGAATTTGTAATTTTAGAGTAATAAAATAAAAATGAGAAAGTATAATTTAGCATAAAAAAATTAAAAAAATTAATTCATATTAAATTGAAAAATATTTTAGTTACCTGTATCGGAATTATCAGAAAATCCAGCTTTCATAATATGTTGACGTTGAAATCTACGTTCTTCTTCCAAAAAAGTGGACATATCTGGTGGAGGTGCTACATTTAATTCAAAAACACTATCATTTGGATTTTCTATGCCAAGAAAACTTGATCGTTTATTCCAAATCTCTTTTTTAATTCGTTTGGTTGAATTTATTCTTCTAAAGTTTTCGTCATACTTATTTGAAGTATATGTTACTTCTTTTTCTTCATCCATATCATCCATAGGTGGTGGTGGTGGTGGTTTTTCTGTTGGTGGTCCCCGGGATTGTACATTCTCATATAAAGGTACCGGCTTTGTCTTTGGAACTTCGTAATATGGTTCAGTATTAGATATTTGATAATTTGACTCACTAACATATTGGATAACTTCTTCTTCCAATGGTTCTTGCGAGTTACACATAGAAATTTTATCAGGTCTTTTTGGTGATGCTTTATTGTTATGCAGTATTTTAGTGTTATTTATAAGACACAACTTTTTATGATCAAGAATATTATCAATGTTTTCATAAAGTGGATCTGTTTCTATCTGTAATTCATCAAAATCTGTTACCACTACATGGTCATTTTGTGTATTGGATTGTTTCGTTTGTTTTATGTTGGAATGAACTTCATTGTCTATTTCTTGAAAAGCAATGTCAAGTGCTTCAACCACCTAAACAAATACAATTCAAACCATCAAAAAAAAGCCATGCAAAAAAAAAACAACAATTATTAAATAAAAATAAGAAAAATTATTGAACAAACATGCAAACATAATTAATTTAAGGAAAATAAATACCGTTAAAGAACTTCTTATATACATATATTCTACAACACAATAAATTAATGTAATTAAACTTTAAGACATCATAACCAATTAAAAGATTAACAGTTTTAGTTGTGATCAAAAATAAATATATATATATATTGTAAATATTGAATAATTCCAAATAACATATTTTCAATAACGGTTTACTATAACATCAGTTTTAACAATATTCATAACTTTTTTTTTTAAATTTATTTCATTTAATTTTTATTCAGACTGTTATTATTTATTAATTGATCCAATTTTTTATAACATTTATTTCAACTTTATAGAGTAAATATATTATTTTTTAATTTATAATTTGAAATTTATTATTATTTAAAATTTTGAAATTTAATTGTATACACTGGTGTCTCTCATATATTTGCCTCTCTTATATCTTGCCTCTGATATATCTTTGGTTTTCAGTTTTGACAAACTCCCTTATATCTTAAATTAAGATATATCAGAGGTTATCATAAGATTTTTAGAATTTATATCGTGATCATTTTCGTTTGGATTTGAACTTTGTACTGAATTCTATCTTAAATTTCTCATTTGAACTTTAAAATATACTTAAAAGGTCAAAAGGTGCTAGTTTTTGCTAAGATACCGGTTAATCAAAGGATTTGCGGAATCTTGAAAAATTCTAAATATGGCCTTAAAAGATATTTCAATCTAATTTGAAGCTGATTAATCGAATTACAAAGACTAAATCAACAAGCCTTCATTTTAATAAATGGGTTTTCTTCATTTAAATGTCTCCCATATATCATGTGTTTCTGTTATATCTAAACTGCAATCCTCGGACTCAAGATATATCAGAGGCACTTTTGGATTTTTATAATATATCAATACAACAAATTTTTTGATACAATTTTTCTAATAAAGTGTTTAATTTTATTCTAAAGAAAATAAACATACATCTGTAGAATAATTAAGGAACTAATGAAGAGAGAATTCAGAAAAATTAGAATAAAAAAATTCATATTTTCTTTTTTCATATCAAGTCTTTCGAATGAATACAAAGTACGCTTTAAAAATTTGTTTTTTTTAAAGATAAATATTTGATTTTGATACGCTTCTATTGATTTTAGTATTTGCTCAAATGATTTTAATAGATTCTACTTACAACTTTCTTATACAGCTTTTCAAACTCCTCACAAATATTGACAGTATTAAGTGACATTTTGTTTATTTAATTTTAAAACTTCAAGCTAATTTCAAGCAGCTTTAAGCTAATTTTTTATAGTATAATTTTGTTTTTTTTTAATATACGTTTATAATACGATTTTATTATTATATATTTTAACTTCTTATCAATTTGTTCGGCTAAATGCAGACATCTTATCTTGATAATAAATTAATAAATAAAAATCTTTTTTTGATTAAACCTATATAAGGTTTCAAAATTACTGAAATGCGTTTAAAATGTATGAAAATATGTATTAATGGATAATAATTATAATCATACAAAAATTAAAATTTTCACTTTACTTTCCTACATATGTAGGTACACTGTGATACGAGTACATGTTGGAGTACTTCATGCGTTTAATATACGGTTATAATTGTATTTATCTCTTGTAAATGAATAAAAATCACTTCTGATTTCTTTGAAGATATTCCATACACAAATAAAGGAATCAAATGATCTAAATAGTAACAACAGACGCAATTGAAAATAAAAAAAAAATAAATCTAAGCCTAGTTGTGTTTTTGTTTCGTTTTCTAGTAGCTTCACGAGTAAACTATATAAATAAGTTATTTAAAACGTACGATAAGTTTTATCTTATCGTTGATAAAAATTCCACAATCAATAAAGACATGTTGATAAGCATCGCTTGATTAAACGTTTAATTAAGATTTTTGTTTTATTTCTATAAGCATTTTACAATTCTGACGATATTCAAAACTATATTATCGTATAATACTTAATTCATTCAATAAGATTAAAATTGTAGAAATTTTCGAAAAAATTTGTAAAATGTTCAAGAAATAATCGCGAGCGCTCGAATTTTTTCGGGTGATGTTTAAAATCAACTTCAATGACAAATAACTTTTAAGCTGGAAAATAGAGTGAAGTATTTGAGCTTTATTTCATTTACTTAAATGATATTACTCTAAAGTCCGTTTATTTGTCAGTGATATTTTTTTTTGATTTTTCCAGTTGAACATAAAATGTAGAAGATTCTTGAGGAGACATTTGTTCGCTACTAGAATGTATTAAATGTGTTTTAATAAAATTTAATATACTTCGTGAGGGACTTTTTGGACTAGAAGTTTCAGATTTGGTTTCTGAAACTTTATTGAAATAATCTAGGACAAGTTCATTTTTTGTCGTGTGGTCTCCTGAACTCGGGGAAACTTCAGCGTTAGGTTTTAAGGAACTTAAATTTAAATTTAAGGACGGTGGTGTCAAACTTGTACAGTTATTATATACTGATGTATCGTTATTTTGCCGATATGGTGACGATGAAAAAATTGATGAGTCATCATCATTAGCAGTTGTTTCATCAAACATTGATGATGTATTAAAAAAAGACGTTTCTTCAAAATCATTAGAATAAATAGAACTTTCCTCCACCTTATCACTTATAGTAGTAATAGCTAAATTATCTATGAGACTTTTTACATCTAATAATAAAGTATCGTCACTAATAGAAGACTGTGCACCAGGCTCGGAAAATGATAAACTTACATTGTCATCCTGATAACTTAGACAATTATCTATGGTTGATGGATTTTTATGTTGAATTAAATCAGGAATTGCATAATTTTTGCAAAATGCTTTATCTGTTATGGATTCAGGTTCTTCCTTTTCTGTGGCCGTTGTAAGAAAAACATGTTCAGATTGTTGGTCAGTTTTGCTATTTGTCACACTGGTAATTGAGTTTAATTCAAAAATTTTTTCATCGCTTTGTTCATCTACTTGGGATACGGAACATGATATGTCTGTAGTGTGTATTCCACTGTCCTCTCTATCTGTATCAATTGGCTCCATGTTTTCTTTATGATTACTAGACACTGACATGTGGTCATTTAAATTTAAGTTTTTTGGAAAAGAATCAAAATTCAACACAGGAGATTTCTCTTTACTGTTTCTATTGTTATCTATTGCTTTGGTATTGTTACTTGAAGTTAGACACGATTGAAGACTAGATAACCTATCTTTTAATGAGCCTGTCAAAGGAATTTCAATTTTGTTTTGTTTTTCTTCGGGATCTATATTTACATTTTTTTCGAGAATCAAATATCGACTTTTTACACTAGGAATATCAACATCAATATTGAATGTACTTTGAGCCTCTTCTTCACGTTTCAAACCAGATATTCTTTCCCTTATACTCATAACTTGTAACAATTCTGTAGATGGACATTTATCACGTTTTTCAATTGGTTCTTGTGAAGACTGAGATTTCTCAAATAATTCACGCCGCTTCGCAATGTTCACTTTTGGTAAATCGATATTAACTGTTTTATCTTTCTCACAATTATCAGTTGAATCAATTCTTAGTTCGATTGATTGTAAACGTTGAACAATATCTGATTTTTGACTTTTCTTTTGGTTCATATTGAGTTCTGTGGTTGGTTCTATAGAATCATATTCATTATCGGTAAGCAACTTAAGATGACTGCTAGAGTTCGAAACTTGCTTGACACGAGCTTTATAGTTTTCAATAGCTGATTCATATGTATACTCGCTTAGACCTTGCCATTCTGTCATAGAAGCATCATAAGAGTTATTACTCCTAATCATCATTTCATCTTGTAGGACATTAAATTTAACTGATTGTTCGTTCACATCTTGCCATTCTGTTACAGCATTATCATCAGAGTTATAACTCTTGATCGTCATATCATCTTGTAAAACATTAAATTGAACAGATTGTTCTTCATTGGTGTAATTCTAAAAATAAACAATATTTATTTAAACTTTTGTATAAAAACAAAAATGTTTAATTGACATAATATTTACCATTGGGCTCTGGTTAGAAAGATCTTCTGATATACTACTTTTTTCACTAGTGTTACTTGTGATAATTCCAAGATCACTTAAATCATTGCCATCTTCGTCTTTGTAAATAGGTACTGAAATTTTTCTTCGTCCACCTCTGAAACAGTACAGTAATAAAATTTGTTATACGTCATTTTTACTTCAAATTATTAAAACTAACCGTTCCTCCATCATTTCAGAAAATGTTTTAGACTTCCTTCTATTCCTGTCATGTTCCTCTAATTCTAATTTTTTCACTTCCACAACTCGATCAATAATATGCTCGACTCTTTTTCTCCTTGAACATTTCCAGTTATCCAAATTCTGTCAAAATAAAGTACATATTGGATTGGTTAAGAAATTGTATTTATACATTAAATAAATTAAAAAAATAAATTACATAAGTTACAGCAAAAATTAAAACAGCATATGGTGAGTTATTTTTTTAATGTTTATCGAATAGTACATATGGTTTTAATTCAAAAATCCTTAGTTGCTATATTGATTTTTTTTGTCATTTATTTTGAAAATAAACGTATCTTTGCAGATTTCATTCAATATGATACGTTTAAACGTTTCAGATCTCAGAAAAAAAATTTAAAGACAGTTTTATTTAAAATATTTGGTTTGATTATATATTTCTTTTTAATAAGTGTATGTCACGTTTAAAACTTAAAAGCAAGGTTAACTGAAAGTTTATAATTTAACTTAACTTACACAAATATTCTTGCATTTAATTTCTGTGAATGATTTAATTGTAATTGCCTTTTAAAGTAATAATACAACAATCACAATCTGAAGATTCTTTAAAAGATAAGTTATTGTGTATTGTTCACTTTTCAGTAAATCACGTAGAAATTTAGCCTATCGAATTAAGCCCAAAGCACCTCAAACTATAATGCATGTCTGACTCAGAAAATAATTTGTTTTATTAATTTGGCCTTGAATTGATGTGGAGAAGCGAGAAACTGTCGAAACTATAGAACATTTAATGACAATATTCCAAGATACCTTAAAGCAAACTTAAAACGCATACATCATTGTATGTTGTCTAATCAGCAAGATACGTGAAATTTCAGTATTTAAAAAAGAAAGTGATGCATTTTTTTTGCGAAAAACAATAATTGCCCTATAGTTTTTTTTCTCGTTTTATGAGTCTAAATCGCTTGACCATTCATCAAAACTAAGAAAAAATTATTTTGTATAGACAGACGATTTGATTAGAAAAAAACTTGTAACATAAATTTTGGTTTATTTGTTGTTTTCGATGTTTTTTGACGAAAAATCAATTTTTTTGTATGAAAACATGAAAAATGGTAGATAAAAACTTTTATGACCAAACTATTATCAACAACTTTTAAGAACAAACATCATACGTATTTCATACAAAACCATTTCATTTTTGTAGTTTTAAATTGTATACAGTTCAAAAGTTAATTCTGCAAAAATGATGTTGATAATGAATAAAAAAATTTATACAAAATTTTTTTTTAGTTTTGATGTATGGTCAAGCGAATTAAACCCAAAAAACGCAAAAAAAAACTATCGGGTAATTATAGTTTTTTCCAAAAAGAATGCATAAAGTAAGAACATAAACGAATACATTGTTTATAAATTATAATTTCATTGTATTGAAAATGAATAAATGGAATTGGAGAAAAAAAGAAAATTAAAATACTGTATGAAAGTTAGAAAAAATTCGATCTAGTATTTTATTTATGATTTAAAACGTCCATTCAACTAATTCAGTTTCAGGAAGCTTGAAAATCAAGCCGATTGAGTTGAATGTGGTTTGATAATTATTTTTCTTCAGATTTGAAACAATTGTTAGTATCCCTTTAATTACGAATAATTAAATATTCTTACCGATTGCCATTCTTCTGCATCTTCTTTTTTTACTTCTTTTTTAATTTGTTCGGCCTTTTTTGGTTCATCTGAAGTTTTATATAATTTTACAGGTTTGACGGCAACAAATTGTAATGGGTTGTAGGCTGGAGGTGGGGGAGCTGCTTTCGTTATTCTCGCTTTTTGCACATACTCTGTTGGATCATAGGATATCTATAGAGAAAACCATAAAGTGTCTTTTATTCTAATTATAAATTTGAAAAAACAGAGAAATAATAAAATAAATTTTGTATAAATAGTAACGTAGGAATATATCGACGGCTCCACGACGTAAAATATAATAATATAAATAAAATTCAATAGTTATTAAGAACAATTTATCTAATAAATGACATTTAAATAATAAAAATCAAAATTATTATCTTAACACCTAGAAAACCTATTATAGTTTAGTTTCTGATAATTTTTTTTCTCAAAGTTTTTTTTGAACAACCTTACCGTGAACTCATCGGTAGCTTAATGAATTTAGCGGTATATACGCGTCCTGATTTAAGTAACGCTATCAGTTTTCCAAGTCGTCACCAAGAACATTATCAATATCTTAACGGACTTCTGCGTTACTTATAAGGCACAACTCATTTAAAGTTAACATACAAAACAAATGAAAATTCATCATCAATTGATGCGTGTCTCAATGTCATGTGGCTTGGAAAAATTTTCAATGATTTAATGTTACCAGTTACTAAACCAATTTACTTCAATATCTAGTGATAATTTTTTTTCAACCTTTTTTGTGTTTAACACTAAATCTTGATAGATCATATTATAAAATTAAATTATTATAAAAATTAAAAGTAAATTATGAATAAAAAACAATGTTTTATGTTTTCAAATTCATAAATTTTGAAGAGTTGAGCTTAAATCTAACTTTTTCTGAAATAATCGACTTAAAAAAGTGGCTTGATAGAGTTAAATATAAATAAAAGTTACTAAAGAATTATGTTACAATTGAGTAATTTAGAGTGGTATTAAGTGGTATATTGGAATTCTAATAGAAAAATTTCATATTTTAATACAAATAAAACCTAACAAAAGTTGAAAAATTACGATTTCCTAGTTTTTCCATGCATTCCACAAAAATTAGAAAATAGCTTAAATGACTCTGCTATGTATTGATCAATTGTTAAGTTTCAAAGGAAACAAAATAAAATAAGTAAATTACCATAAAACATCTCTGAATTCAAGTAACAAAAGTCCCTTAAACAAAAACATTCAAGTGTTTTCGTCGAAATAGCCCTCAGCGGTCAAATGACTCCACTTGGTACAATTATTAGTTTTGTAATTTTGTACGTACTTTTTACTAGTTATTTTAAAAAATAATACTACCAAAAGAAAACGACTATTACACATAAAAACCGATTTTTCATTATTGCGCACTTTTGTTATATTAATTCTAGTTGAAAGTGAAAAAAGGTCAAATGCCTTCGGTAGATTTAGTGTTAGATAAATTCGAAAAAACTGACCAATATAATACAGAAACATTGAATTTTCCAAGAATAAAAATAATTGTCTACTGGTTAAATTCTTACAATGCCTTTTCGTTAAAATGTAAATTAATGTAACTCTTCTTCAAAATTTCTAAGAGAGTAAATCAAAGAATGGAAAATAAGTAGTACATAAAATTAGATAAACAACTTGGATTTAAATTATTAAATGACGAAATTTTAACTACAACATAAGTTTTGAATCAACTTTACTTACTTTACGAACTGGATTAGCAGCACTTTCATTATTGTTTGATCCATTGGATTTGTGTGATGTCGTATTTATGCTTTCAGATGGCATGCTTTGAACAATAATTATTTTATTTCTTTTTACTTCTTTTTTCTTCTTTTACTTTAATTGTATATTACTATTATTTTTGTTGGTGATGTATTTATTGTACATCTCATTCTAAATGAAAGAAATTTTAACTGCTTTTCATATTTGATTTGAAGTAAATTATTTAAGTTTGGTACAATAGGAAATGTATTTTTTTTCACTTTTTGTCAATTTGTTTTAAATTTCACTTTATCATGATTTTAGAGATGAATTTTGGTAATCGCAATTTTCCTTATTTGTTTTGTTTCTGTTTTTTTTTCATTCATTTGTCATATTTTTTTAGTTGATAGTTGGACATCAAATTATTACAATTATTTTCTTATTTCACTGTATTTGACACTGAAAATATAATAATTAAAAAAAAAAACATAAGTATGATGTAAAAAAATACATAATAGAAGAAAGTTATTAATTTTAAAGATAAATATTCAAATATTATTTTAAATTTGCTTATGAGAAATTGTTTTTTTTTCTGTGACATAGGTCATTTGAATTTCCGAAATAAAGATTTAAATATTTTGGGCAGATTGGAATTTGTTTCTTTGGAAAATTCCTCTCAATAGATGTAAGTGGAATTGCATATTTAAATAAATAAAAATTTTTAAAGATATAGAAAAGTGCTTGTTCAAAAAAAACTTTTGTTTAAAAATAAAAAAATTAAGAATTCAGAAAGAGTTGTTACTGAAATTTTTTTGTTAAAATAACTGTTTAAATTGTTTGCACATCAAATGTAACTAATGGAATGTCTGTCACGTTCATAAATTTTTGTAAAAGTACAGTAACAAAGTTTTTATTGTACTAACATTCGATAAATTAATCATAATTTTTAAGTATTCTTATTTTACCTAGCTCTCAAAAATTATTTATTATAAATTCAACACTAACAATTGAAGATTTTTGTCGTTTTTTACCATTTTGACTTAACTTTATTTTTTATAATTTATAAATGATAAATTAAATTTATTTATAAACAAAAAAAAAACAAACGAAAGTAATGCTTAATTTAGTATTCCACATTCTTTTGTATTACTCGGGTTTTTGCAATATACTGAAATATACTTGCAATATACTATTCGATTATACTAAATGCAGTACAATGATAAGTGTTACTTCACGTAAAATGTAATAATTTGCTGAAGTCATTTTATTTCATTTGAATTGTTTTGTACCTATGCAAAACATAAAGTGTTTACTCTACATAATTTTTATATAAACTTTCGGATGATGGTTTAAGTTCAAAATTATTAACTACAGTGCGTTCATTTAAAGTTTACCCATACTTTTCTTTACGACCTTTAACGACTTTCTACAACTCTCTAATATTCTCTAATATTTCTTACGATTTTCTACGATTTCTTAATACTCCTTAATATTTGTTACGATTTTCTAATATTTTTTACGATTTTCTACGATTCTTTAAGATTCTTTAATAACCAAAAAATCAAATTTCAAATTTCTAATCGCGATTTCTTACGACTTTCTACGATTTTTTAATATCTTCCACGAATTTCTAAGATTTTTTACGATTTTCTACGATTCTTTAAGACCTTTATCGACTTTCTACGATTTCCTGCGATTTTCTACGATTCTTTAAGACCTTTAACGAATTTCTACATTTATTTACTATTTTCTAAGATAATTTAATATTTTCTAATATTTTTTAATATTGTATGATATTGATTTTCCTAATAAAATAATATGATTTTTTTATTTCACGTAAATTGCAAGTATGCTCGATTAAATAATGTCTCATACATAATTGCTCATTCGATCGTGAATATAATTTTATAAAAAATTCTGAAGAATTATTTTGCAAAAAAATTCAAGAAAATTATTTGAACAAATAAATTAAGAAAAAAATATTTTTTTTCACTTTTTCTCAAATTTTTTATACCTAAAGTAAATATTTGAAGTTTGATAAAATAACTTCTTTTTCTCTCTCTCTCTCACTACTTTTTAAATGTTTGAACTTTGATAAAATGAATTTTTTATCTCTCTCTCTCACAATCTTTTATATCAAAATTTTTGAAGTTTGATAAAATAACTTTTATATCTCTCTCTCTCTCACTACTTTTTAAATGTTTGATTTTTTCAAATTTTTTTGATTTTTTTTCCTAAAATTTTCAAAATGGCGGATTGTCTTCAAAAAATAATGTTTTTGAAGGTATTATGATTTTTCTAAAATACTTTTAGGGGTACAAAGAAGTACAAATTTTCCAAAAATTTTTAATAAAAAGAATCTATGCTTCATAAACGGTTCCCTTTGCGCTTCCTTTATTTAGTTATATAATTGCCTCATTAAAGTGAGTCTTCAAGACCTAATATTGATTGAATCATATTTCTTTACACAATATTTACATCCAGTTATTAAATTAGAATAATAAAAAGTTAAGTTTTAAAGCTAAAAGTAAATGCAAATTAGATAAACATATATTCTGGGTGACATGTCACCCTAGGGACCCGAACGTAACTTTTTCTTAGGGATCTCCAAGGGTTAAATAATGTCTCATACATAATTGCTCATTCGATCGTGAATATAACGTGAATATTTTATATATCTTCCTTCCCCCAATTTTTTATATGAAAATTTTTGAAGTTTGATAAAATTACTTCTTTATCTCTCTCTCTCTCAATATTTTTTATACCTAAATGCGGAGCTGTAAATCATTTATATCAAATTTTTTTTAAATGACTTCTTTATCTCTCTCTTCTCTCTCACACAATCTTTTATATCAAAATTTTTGAAGTTTGATAAAATAACTTCTTTATCCCTCTCTCTCTCTCACTAACTTTTATATCTAAATGCGGAGCTTCGAATCATTTATATCATTTTTTTTTTAAATGACTTCTTTATCTCTCTCTCTCGCTCACACAATCTTTTATTTAAAAATTTTTGTAGTTTGATAAAATTACTTCTTTATCTTTCTCTCCTTCACTCTCAAATCATATCAACATTTTTGAAGTTTGATAAAATTACTATCTCTCTTAAATTATCTTATTATCTCTCTCTCACACTATTTTTTATATCTAAATGCGGAGCTGCAAAGCATTTATATCAAAATTTTTTGAAATGACTTCTTTAACTCTCTCTCTCACACAATCATTTATATCAAAATCTTTGAAGTTTGATAAACTGATTTCTTTATCATTCTCAAAATTTTTGAATTTTGATAAAATGACTTCTTTATCTTTCTCTCTCTCACAATCTTTTATATGAAAATTTTTTCAGTTTGATAAAATGACTTCTTTACCTCTCTCTCTCTCTCTCACAATTTTAAATCTCTCTCTCTTGAAACCTTTTAGCATTCAAACATTAAAAATTGAGGGAAGCGAAAGTAGAATTTTAAAGAGAAGGATAAAATATTCATTGACAAGCATGAAATATTTTGACATTAAATGCTCGGCTACTTCACATTTTATCATTTAGATATTGAAGATTTTATTAAAGAGAGGGAAAAAAATTATTTTATCAACCTCAAATATTTTGATATAAATGCTTTGCAGCTCCGCATTTAGATATAAAAGTTAGTGTGAGAGAGAGAGATAAAGAAGTTATTTTATCAAACTTCAAAAATTTTGAGAGAGATAAAGAAGTCATTTTATCAAACTTCAAAAATTTTCATATAAAAGATTATGAGAGAGAGAAAGATAAAGAAGTCATTTAATCAATCTACAAAAATTTTGATATAAAAGTTAGTGAGAGAGAGAGAGATAAAGAATTCATTTTTTCAAACTTCAAAAATTTTGATATAAAAGATTGTCAGAGAGAGGGAGATATAAAAGTTATTTTATCAAACTTCAAAAATTTTGATATAAAAGATTGTGAGAGAGAGAGTCATTTTATAAAAGTTCAAATATTTAAAAAGTAGTGTGAGAGAGAGAAAAAGAAGTTATTTTATCAAACTTCAAAAATTTTGATATAAAAGATTGTGAGAGAGAGAGATAAAAAATTTATTTTATCAAAGTTCAAATATTTACTTTAGGTATAAAAAATTTGAGAAAAAGTGAAAAAAAATATTTTTTTCTTAATTTATTTGTTCAAATAATTTTCTTGAATTTTTTTGCAAAATAATTCTTCAGAATTTTTTATAAAATTATATTCACGATCGAATGAGCAATTATGTATGAGACATTATTTAATCGAGCATACTTGCAATTTACGTGAAATAAAAAAATCATATTATTTTATTAGGAAAATTAATATCATACAATATTAAAAAATATTAGAAAATATTAAATTATCTTAGAAAATAGTAAATAAATGTAGAAATTCGTTAAAGGTCTTAAAGAATCGTAGAAAATCGCAGGAAATCGTAGAAAGTCGATAAAGGTCTTAAAGAATCGTAGAAAATCGTAAGAAATCGCGATTAGAAATTTGAAATTTGATTTTTTGGTTATTAAAGAATCTTAAAGAATCGTAGAAAATCGTAAAAAATATTAGAAAATCGTAACAAATATTAAGGAGTATTAAGAAATCGTAGAAAATCGTAAGAAATATTAGAGAATATTAGAGAGTTGTAGAAAGTCGTTAAAGGTCGTAAAGAAAAGTATGGGTAAACTTTAAATGAACGCACTGTATATTTTTAGCTACTTTTATGTGTGAGTGCTTCATTTTATTACATAAGCACCATTTTAATACCGAATAATAATAATAAAAAAAATCAGTAATAATAGTCCTTATCTAACGCACTTATCAAAGGCATGTCCCCAATCTGGAGGTGTAATTGTACGTGTGCTATACAGTGTTTGTTTTGTGCATTCTGTTGGTTTTTATACGATTTTTTACCTTCACACACCTTGTCACATGAAATTTAAGGTTTTTAGAACAAAAGAAAATCGTTTGATGTCTGTATTTGGCAATAAAAAAAAGAAATCAAAGGAAAATCGAAAAAAAAAAAAATTGTTATCTTTTTTTTACAATTATATTCGTTTATGATGGAATTTTCAATTTGAAAGAGGTCAAAAAAAAATTGACCTCTAATGATGGGAAATTTTAGTGATTATGGTAAAATTTTTCGCATCATAATCGAATTTTCTTAATTGGTCAAAATTTTCGTTCAATGATCGAATTTTCCCAATTGGCCAAATTTTTCGTTCAATGATCGAATTTTCCCAATTGGCCAAATTTTTCGTTCAATGATCGAATTTTCCCAATTGGCCAATTTTTCGCATAATAATAGAATTTTCCCAATTGGCCAAATTTTCGTATAATGATCGAATTTTCCCAATTGGTCAAATTTTCGTTTAATGATCGAATTTTCCCAATTGGTCAATTTTTCGCATAATAATCGAATTTTCCCAATTGGCCAAATTTTCGTATAATGATCGAATTTTCCCAATTGGCCAAATTTTTCGTTCAATGATCGAATTTTCCCAATTGGCCTAATTTTCGTTTAATGATCGAATTTTCCCAATTGGCCAATTTTTCGCATAATAATCGAATTTTCCCAATTGGCCAAATTTTCGTATAATGATCGAATTTTCCCAATTGGTTAAATTTTCGTTTAATGATCGAATTTTCCCAATTGGTCAATTTTTCGCATAATAATCGAATTTTCCCAATTGGCCAAATTTTCGTATAATGATCGAATTTTCCCAATTGGCCAAACTTTTCGTTCAATGATCGAATTTTCCCAATTGGCCAAATTTTCGTTTAATGAACGAATATTCCCAGTTGGCCAAAATTTTCGCATAATGGTCGAATTATTCAAAATAGTCAAATTTTTGTATAATGATCAAATTTTTCCAAATGCCCAAATTTTCGCATATTTATCAAATTTTCCCTAATGGCCAAATTTTCGTATAATGATCGAATTTTCGTATGATTCGAATGTAGATTTTTCTTTCAATATGTAACGAATTTAAAACACGTGACTTTAATTTCAATTTCAAATTCCATTCTCGAATCACTCTGGTGGTCACAATCCAAACTACGAATGTCAACTCAATCATTTTGACATTTCTCTTACTTTTAATTTGGCTGGACCAGAAATATTTAATTACCACATAAAATTTAAATTAAATTCAGCTCTAATTAGCAATATTAAGACCTAATTTAAAGTACAATTTAACAAGTTTAAGCGAATTTCTATTGGATTAGTATTAGATTTTGATAAAATCTTGGTTTTAATACTAAATATTGGTTTAAAACAAAATTACGTACTCAAATCAATTCATACATTGTTTGTGTTTATATTGCATATTGAAATTTCTTTCTAAAAAAAGGAAAAAGTGACAATGGATGACGATGACAACAAGATCAATTTATTGTATATTTTATACAATATCTAGCAAAATATAGCAAAATTTGCATAATAATAATCCTCAACAACTCAATTTTGAGCTCCAGCATACATCGAAGGTGTATCATTAGATGACGAATTAAAATTATTATGGGAATTGAAACAGATGAGTCTTTGATGTCCATTTATTTTGTTTCACTTGTCGCAATGGGAATCATGATAACAATTATTGGAAATTGTTTGTGTTGTCGACGAAATAAAACACAAAAGTGAGTTAAATTTCAATGAAACTTGAGCTTTTTATTATTTTGTAAAATTGCATCTTGTTGCATTTTGTATATAAATTGGCATGTAAAAATTGTGTGTATAAACATGAGATGGTGACCTATTAATTTTATTAAAGGGAAAGTATCTCAACTTCTTAAGTCATGGGATATCCATTTAAAGATACTACTTTTGGATGACTAATTCAATGAAAATGATTCATCAATCTCATGTTCGTACATTTTAAATTGAAATTAAATTTAATTGAAATTTAAATAAATTTGTGAGCGCTTTTCGATTTCATAACTGTAAATTTGTAGCGTACGTAATTAACGTAACAATATATACAGAAATTAATCATACCGACTCATTCTGGCAATATTTTCAGTATAGTCAAGACAATTGTTTTTAAATTAAACCTAATTTTAGGTTTTTTGATAAAAACTCCAAGGTAGTTCCCTAGTAAGTAATTGGAAGAAAGCCATCAAAGAAAAAGTTTAAGCTAAATTCATAATATCCTATTACCTAATTTTTTTAAACAATAGAACTTATATCGTTAGTATTTTTAATAATGTCAAAACAATATTGAAATAAATTGTATAATTTGTGAAAATCAGATAAATAGAGCTTCATATGGATTTTTGTAATCGGCATTAATGAACACTCAAGATACTAAGATCGTCAAGCAGTAAGATTTTTTTTTAAATTTTAAGCCTCTTCATAATATAAAAAAAATTACATACAGCAACCCTATTCACTTTCAAACCCCTCTGACCTTGTAAATACGAAGAAAACGGTTAGTCGATGCCACGTCAAACTCAACAAATACCAGCGGAAACTATGAGAGCTCTATGGGGTGGCATCGATACCGCTTAAAGCATGCGAGCTGAATAGGACAAAGAGCTTCGCAATGCCCCAAGAGGTAGATATTCCACATAACATAGTTGACACTTTGAGTGGGATTCTGATGAGCAACCTGTGTCGCAACCAAGAAAACCTTAAAAATGCTCCTGTCGGCCAAATTTTCTTAGAATATTTAAAAATAAATTTTTTTACTTACTTAAAAATTGTCATAAAATGCTATTAGGCCAAAATTCTGCAATTATTTAAACAAAGATTAAGTCGTTTGCGTAAAAATATTTTCGAGTAAAACGTGGATAAGTGTAGATCCACGTCAACAATGGTACGCCTTACGGTATTTTTTTTTGCCTAGACTATGAGGGAGTAAACTTAGGGATCTAATTTTTGGTATAGTATTTTTGGTTAAGATAAAAAAAAATCTTAGAAAAACACGTGTTTTTAATTTTTTGTTGTTAGTCTTAAAATCTTATTGGAAATTCTGAGCACCTAAGTCAAAGAGGGTTATTTGCTGACTTGCCTTCTAAAACGCAAATTTAAGTCCATTTAAAAAAATATTTAAGAAAAATCCAAAAACAGGTCGATAAGATTTTCCTTCAAAGGTTATCTACAAAAAAAACTAGTTTATATGAATTTCTAATCGTTCTCGAGATATTTTGCGACAAATAATTTAAATTTAAAAATTTTCAAAATGCTTCGATCTTATGTGCCAACGAACTTAAGGGATAAAATTTGTAAAATACGTATCGTTACATTTATAGTACTTTTACGAACGTACCTGAAATTAAAGATACTTTTCACGGCGTACGCTACCTTTATCCTAGAAAGTAAATCAAAAAGCACCCACTTTCACTCATAAATTGTATCAAATTTAATTTGTATTGTGTATCGTAAATTTAATATTGTAAATTTTTTTTCTTCCTATATTTTTAATGTGTTTGTGCCTTGTTTACATCATTTTTATCGTATCATTTGTTGTCATGTAATCATGTCATATTATCAGAGATGAATTTAGTGGAGTTGAAGGCATGGTAAAAATAAAAAATCTAGATGATGGTGATTTTGCATCAAATCTAAATCTAAATGCAAATAACGGTAATAATGCAAATGTGATTGAATTGAAATTGCATGGAACTGATCAAAATGTTAGCCAGAGTAATAATCATGAAATGAAAAGGTGTTTATTTTATTTTTTATATGTTAATTTTAGGAAATGTATGTTAATTTTTATTTTGTTGAAATTTTTATGACCTTGTAACGATTTTGATATGGGCGTCATTCATAAATATTTTATTTATTTTAAATTTATACTGTAGGGTTGCAAATGCTCCTCATCGAAGTCTCCCGGACTTGCCAGCAGAAATTGGTGATGTTGGAGGTGATAACAATTCAGATTTGTATGCCACTGTTGGGGATAAGACACAGCAAAAAATCAATGAAAAGAGTCGTAAGCATGATTTTTTTCTGTAAATTTTGAAACGTGAGATTAATTTTTTTCTTGAATTTTCCAGCTACGACACTCAAAAAACAAACAAGCATTTCTCAACATAGTTCCATCAGTCAAGCTGACGAATTCAGTTCACCCTATGCGAGGGTTCGTTCCCCTCCACACGCTTATGATAAGGTGAAACGTGCTGAACATCCCTACGCTCAAGTGGGATCCCAACCAATCAGAGATCAAAGTCTAGATGAAACTGATGGTGAAAATTCAATGTCACAAAGACAATCGAATTCGAGTTTGGCTGAAGCTGATGGCACAACACAACGACAAGAAATTCCAGCGGCATCAGCGATTGCTGGTCGAATTTCGGCAAGTCAAGATCTTCCATACATGACACCACCCATCGTTCAGCCACAACTTCATTTTAGTGGTGATTCGCAAGATTCATCCAAAGGCTACACAAGTATTAGCGTTCGTGAACCCCTCGCAAATATCATCGCAATGACAAACGAACAAAATGCTCAACGTAAACGTCGCGATATGAGCGATTCACATTATGCCACTGTCTCAGATGATTCTGATGAAATGTATGCGGCAATCGATGATCCAAATCAAGTTGACTTGTACACAAGTGGATCTGAAACATATGCTCAAATTCAACCTCTATCAAATCAAATGACAGTCTCAGTTGAAATTAATACAACACAACAAACAGCACAGGAAGTTGCTCAAATGACATCCACGTCATTAAATAGCTCAATAATTCAGCCAAATAGCAGTGTGCTCAACAATGAAAGTGCGACAGAAAATCCAACTCCATTGCCACCATCAATTGATAGTTTAAAAACCAATTTACATTCACGTCAGGCATCGGCAAGTAGTTGTTCCAGTGCATTAGGCTACATTGGTAGTCCAAAACCTGAAAAAAGACAAGCGAATTCACCGTTACCACCCACACCGAAAAGTCTCCACAAATCATCGACATCAAATTTAACATCAGGCAGTTCCACAGTAACATCGGGACGAAACTCTGCAGCGTCAGTCATTGAAGTGAGCAATGTGGTGGGAATTGGTAAAATTGAAACACCAAAACATGATACAAAAAAGAAAAGTCCCTCAAAAGACATTGAAGGCATGTATGCAAAAGTTATGAAAAAAACAAAACTCTTCACAAATCTGCCGTCAAATAACAGTAAAAGTGACATCCAACTGAATAACAATCCGGAAATGTACGTTTCCGATCCAGACATTACCAAAGAAATGAATATTGAATTTGCAAATGAAACTGCAAGTCCAGGCAAAGTTAGTTCAAATTCAATTCAAATTGATAATAATTATGAGACAATTGATAAGAAGAAACGAAATCGTACTGGCTCCTTTACACACAAAGATCCGGGATATGAAACAATTCCAGCTGAGAAAAATCGTAATCACAATTCAGAGGCAGTGAAATCCAGTAGAATGTCAGCTCCAGTGGGAACTTTACCAGAACGCAATGAAATTGAAATGGAACCTGGATATGAGATGTTACCCGAACGTCCAACTATCAGTTTAGATCCAGGTTATGAGGTTTTAAAGCAAAATACGAATAATTCAGATTACGATCCAAATTATGAAGTATTGAGACCAGTTGATGATGGATATGCCCGAATTATGGATAAGGCTAGACAAAGTCATGGTTATAGTAGTATTAAAAATGTTAGGAGTAAAGTTCAAGGTGATGACGATGATTTGGGATGTTCACCCCTTGATGGATATGCGAAAATTGGTGAAAAGAAAATCACAAATATCAATAATAATGTTGTGATTGCTCCAAATGATGACAATTCTGAATTTTACTCAAATAACTCTAACAATCCACCGTATGCTAGTTTAAATGAAGTCAAATCAAATGAATTGCATCGACGGTCATTTCCCACCTACGCAACCGTACAAGAATCAAATGGCACCATAACAGGCCACAAAACGACAGGAAACTCGCCAAATTATTCAACAATTTCGGAAACGCAAAAAACAACCCCGTCCACTGAAAGTTTCAATAGTTCAGAAAATCTTCTTTTACCGAGACCGTCCGACACGGCATCCCTGACTGGAAGTGATACAGATCCAAATTATGAGTCCGTACGTTATTTAAATGTCACTGAAAATCCATATGAGAGACTTCACAGTGAAAAAGCTAGTCCAGTTAGTGTTGGAAGTGTGACTGATGTGAAAATAACCGTTGCAACACCACAAAATAAACTCAAAACAGATGTCGGGGACTTTTTCCAGGTGTGAGATCACGAGAAAAATGCTCAACTATTCAAAGAATGGTTGGCATAATAAAATAATAACTATTTAAATCTAAACACGAAAAAATTGGACAGACTGAATTATATTTCATCGTAAAACTCGTGCAAAAAAAACGTATTTTCAGTATAAATTGCAATTTTAATATGAAAATGAAAAAAATAAATTAACTATGATTAAATTGAAATTACATGAAAAATTCCATTAAATTTAAGCTTTTAATAAATAATTAAGTTTTTAATTTAATTTATATATATGTTTAAATATCTAAAAAATAAATTAAGGATAAAAATTATGACCTTGATTCACGTGAAAGGGATTTCTGATAAGAATCACGTAAAATTGATTCGAAGTCTTTCATGTCTTTCATGTCACCTTACCCAATATAAATTATTGAATAATGTGCTTTATAAAATTAAAATTAAAATAAATATGATAATTTATTCGTACGAAAAAATTAAAAATATTGATTAAGAAAATTTGTATCAGTAAAATTTTAATTCAGAAATAAAAAAAAAAATTTTTAATTTGAGTATTAAATTTGTCTTTTAAATAAACATTGACAAAAGTGAAGAACTACTTAATGCGATCCACATTTCTCTTAATACCATGTCGACTCAATCATATGATAATGATTGTTTTAATGCCTAGTTAAATTTTGACACGATACCAGAATTAAGAATTCACAGCAAAGTGAATGGCAGCACTAGCACATTCGGTGCACTGCTATCCTCACATGGTGAGGAACTTCAAAGGATGGTTAACGGCTAATTTCAAAATAAAAGTGTTTTCAAATTTGATATCATTCGATGTGTGTGTTGATAATGAGTTCATCGAAAGCCAGGAGTCAGAAGATCAAGAGACCTAATAGCTCAATTCAGAAATCAATAAAAAAAGACGATATAAGAAATTATAATGACGGCTTTTTTATTGGTATTACACGATTCTTTGTCTGGTAGCTAATTGCAGCTCTTTCAGTCACATGGTGTATGAACTTTGGTTTAATTTTTCGTTTTTGGTGGGAAAATGTACTTGGAACGAAGAAACTCTAAGTTCATTCAAAAGACTTAAAATTTAAAAAGTTAATCATAAATTTTGAAAAAATAGAACATTTTGGAACTTTAAGCTTCTGACCGTTTTTAGGCTCTCGAGCCCAATCCCTGAGCTCAATCTCAAAACTAATGAGTTTAAATGCATCCTTATGACCTCTTTTTAACAAAAAAAGTTTTGGGTTTTTCAAGTTTTTTTTGAAAACTGTTTAAACGATGAAAAAACTTCGGAGTTTTTCGAAATTTTTCTTCTCAACTTTTGAAAATTTTGGAAAAGTCTGAATTATTTTTAAATATCTAAGTTTTAAAATTAAATTAGCTGTGAGATTAGGCTTATGGATTGGGCTTCAGAACCTCCAAAGCTAAAAAACCGTTTAAAGATGGTTAAAAATTTCAAAAATTGTTAAATTTTTTTGTTGGATGAAATTTTCTTGAAAAGTTTTGAAAAGATCCGCCAAAGCTAATAAGTTAAAGTTCATTTTTGCAAATTCCTCCATCCACAACAACGAGTCTGATTTTATTGAAAATTAAGGCGCTAATTGGAATTTCTCTATATGATAAGAAAAAGGTCAAGTTAAGAAAATTTTTCGAAATTTTTAAAAACCTCTGAATTTTTTAACGGTATTTTAAAAATTTACAGCTTTTTTATTTTTAAAATTCTGAGGTTTGTTTTTTTTTTAATAATCTAAAAGGTTTGATATTGTTTTTTTTTTAATTCAAAGTCCATTGATCGACTTTTAGACTGTTATAGAAATTTGGAGGTTTTTCAAGAAAACGTCATAGTTTTTGAAGAGTTTCTTTAAAAATTTTGGTTTTTAAAAATTAAAATGTTTTTTATGCAAGCTTTCTACACATTTTTCAAATCCATATTTTCGCACAAAATATTGTGACCTGTTTTTTTTTGAATGATCGATGCCATGTTAAACTTTTATTAAAGCGGTTTATTGCGTAAATGGAAATGCGCTCAACTTTTTCATTCACGATCACGTTCTCCATTTTTTCTCATAATTTGTTATTTTGAATCAAAAGGAAATAAATAAACCGTTCAAAATTCACTTAACAACTATAATTAAAGGATTTATAAGAAAATTTTCCTTAAAACATAAAAAAAATACAAAGAATATAAATTTTGTATTTTTGAATACAAGAAAAAAAAATTAAGTTCTTTCCATACTTTTAATGGAATTTAGTATTGTGCGAAACGGGAATTTAACGATAATTTGGTGCCAAGTGCTTTCAATTTCGGACCCTCAATTCCAGCACCACAAACCGCGATTGGTACATTGATTCCACAAGCATAAGTGAGTGGTTTCTTTTGAAGAAATGCAATTTCTCTTTGGATTCCCATATCATACTTTGGTCCAAAACTATTATTGATAACTTCGACACAGTCTGTCAGTCCTTTACTTTCAAGTAATTGTTTGAAATTCATTGTCTTTAATTGTCCTTCTTGCATTTCCGGCAAAGCAAGTGCATTTTCTTGTTTTATTTCAACTTGTTTGACAGGAGCTTGTTGTTGTTTCTTCATTTCCATGAATTTAGTCAATTTTGAGCGCAAATCACGTCCACCAACTGCCTCACTGCGCACCGAACTTTTTCCAATTGGATCTGATTGTCGATTACGATCAAATTTCGCGTCATTCTGTTTCGTGACACCAAAATTACGCATTGTAGATACACGAGATCCGGCACGTGATCCAGCTACAGAATTTCTTCGACTCGATATTGATCTGTTACAAGTTGAATTCAAGTCATATCGATCTGTTAACTCGTGTAAACGATTTTCTTGTTTCATTTCCTCCAGTTCTTCCAATTGTTTTTGGGCTGTGCGACTCAAGAGTGGTGGCATTCCAGTTGGACGATCAATTATGTTCTCGGAACGTAGACGCCAATTTACCGAAAGATCTGGATCTTTTGAATTACCAAAACTGGAAACAGTGGTCGGAGCTTCCAAATCATCTTCATCCATAAATGTCATATCTTCATCCAATTCAAGGACATCATCTTGCTCCTTGTTTGTTCGCAATTTGATGATCTCATCTGAAAAAAGTAACAAAAAAATTTAAAAGGTTATGAAATGTCAACAAAATCACATGGTTTCCATGAAATTAATTTAATTTTACCTAAACTCAGATCAAAATCCATCGTATTAGACATTTTTTCAATGGTTTTCCTTTGAGTATGTGTTATTACTGATAAATTCAATAAAATTTTTGTATTGTAATCAGGTTTTTTCAATTAAATTACTTTAATTTGCTTTTCACTTGTTTGATTTAATTGATTTGTTTGATAAACGTAACTGTCATTTAATGAGCATTCAAGTGTGACGTATGACCTTGTCACATTAGGGTGGTTTTTCAATGAAAATATTTCGGTTATAATAAATTTGATCAATTTTGTGTCTATCTGGCTCAGAATTTAGGGTGTTTCAAATTTCATCCAGTGAACTTTATTTTACGAAAAAAAATGCGTTTAATTCAGAAAATAATTTGTTTTATGAAGTTGAACTCGAGCAAAATTTCGAGTTTTTTTTAAGATTTTTTTTTTGGGGATCGGAGCGTCTCTAGGCTATATTTGGAGAGGGTAGCTGGATAAGTAAAAAAAATACTTTCAAATTTTGACAAAAATTTCCATAAATTGCTCAAATCTCAGAGGTAGCCAAGCTAGGTAGATATCCAGCTGCTTAGAAGCTATTCAGGTTCAGACACAAGCGTGAGCTTTACCAGAAAAACACGAATATGATTGGCAATCCATATTTTCGAACAAGAAGTTATATCTACCTAACCAGTAACTCTGTCCAAATTTGGGTTAAAATGAGCATTCAAGTGGGCAAAGGTCAAAATTGAATTTAAGAAACATAAAAATTTATTGCATGTCATGTAAATTTCACACTTCAAAGCTTAAAAATCTAGAAATTAGAACAAAAACTTGAAACAAAATAAAAATAAATTGAAATACAATATTTGACATTGAAAATTAATATCTTGGAATGACTCGTGTGGTCGTTTTGAATTTCATGAAATATCTATGCTGATCCATTTATTGCATTTGTATGATGTGTAGCTTGCAAAATTATTTCTTCAACCTAAAAAATTAAAATAATTCAACAAATTAATTCCATCAATCAACATTCATTAAGAGATTATTCAATTAAATTTTTTAAAATAATTTCAATTAAATTTTCCCCTTCTTACATCAATTTTTATCGTACCTGAACTCTGTCTGGTGTTCCCAATGCATATAAAATTGCTGCTGTGATGTCTTCCGCTTTCAATTTTGGCATATAATCCTTGAAATTTGAATTAAAAGTGTCAATCATGTCTGTGTCGACCATTCCTGGGCTGATGCTCTTTTGAAATGAAATTTAAAATTATCAATTTTAATCCCAAAAATGCAAAATACTCACTGTACATTTAATCTGAACTTTATAATAAGCCATTTCTGCTTTGATCAGGTGATTTATAGCCGAAATGGCGAATTTCGATGCAGGATAAATGCCAAAAACAGGAACTGGTACATCCGGAATCCGATGTCCGAGGATGCTATTCAAATTGATTATGTGTCCTTTTGAGTTACGATTACGAATACTTTTGACGGTTTCTTTGACACAAATTGTCGCTGCCACAACATTCAAGTTAAAAATATCACGAATTGTTTCGGTCGGGGTTTCTGTGACAAAATTTGAAATCAATAACGCTGCATTGTTGATGAGGACGTCAACACCGCCCAGCTCGGTCTCAATCCATTTAAATAAATCAAGGATGTCTGTTTCAATTGATAAATCACATTTACGTGCAATGATTTTTCCTTCGCCAGTCACTTTTTTTGAGAGGGCTTCAATGGCATGATCGCGACGAGCGATTCCAACAACAACCATACCGGAGTTTGCCAAAGCGAGTGCAGTTTCAGCCCCGATTCCAACGGAAGCTCCAGTTACTAATGCGACTTTTCCTTTCCATTGCTCCATTTTTGTTTTGTTTTTAAATACGCACAATTAAAAATTAATTCACAGATAAAAAAATTAGAATCTACCACAATTTAAACGATGTTGTCGTATTGCTTTACAATCTTGAAATGAAGTGACCAACAATAATTTTATTTTTTTTTACAATACTCGTCTAAACTTGATCTCTCATAAAATAGAAATAGAAAAAATAAATTTTTAATCTTGGAGCACTTCACAAATACAAAACTGATAAATTGAATACAAGTCATAATCAGTCACAACATAATTTTTGTCCAGCGCCAATTCTTTATTATTAACGAGATTCGTTATTCTCTCTCCCATACACATAACTTGGCAAGTTACAACCAAATATGTGACTTGTTTATATTTTTTTTCATTATCATTATCGAATAGATTTATACACATATTACGTCGCATGCGGTCATTGACATGATGTAGTGATGCCGGTTAAATTACAAAGTTGTGTTTTGATTGTTTTTCTTTCCTACTAATAGAATGTTGTTTATTTTGAATGTAATGATAGATATTCGAGGTGCTTACATGGACCTCGGAACTTCGATAAAGCAAAATTTCTGCTTTCATGGATTTGGGAACTTGGATAAAGCAAAATTTTTGCTTACGTGGATTTCGGAACTTCGATAAAGCAAAATTTCAGCTTACATGGATTTCGGTATTTTGATATAGCAAAATTCTAGCTTACATGGAATTTAAAACTTGAATAAAGCAAAGTTTCTGCTTACATGGATTTGAAAACTTGGATAAAGCAAAATTTCAGCTTATATGGATTTCAGAACTTGGACAAAGCAAAATTTGTGCTTACATGAATGACTGAAATTCAATGAGGCGAAATTTCTACTTACATGGATTTCAGAACTTGGATAAAGCAAAATTTCTGCTTTAATGGATTTGGGAACTTGGATAAAGCACAATCTGCCTACATGGATTTCGGAACTGCGATAAAGCAAACTTTCAGCTTACATGGATTTCGGAACTTCGATAAAGCAAAATGTCTGCTTACATGGATTTCTGAACTTGGATAATGAAAATTGTTGGTTATATGGATTTCTGAACTACGATAAAGAAAAATATCAGCTTACCTAAATTTGAGAACATGGATGAAGCAAAATTTCTGCTTACTTGAGTTTTAAGGAATTTCGAAAAAGCAAATCTTTAGCTTACATGAATTTCGGTACTTTGATACAGCAAAACTTCGGCTTACATGGATTAAGGAACTTCGATTAAGCAAAATGTCTGCTTACGTGAATTTCGTAAGTTCGATAAAGCAGAATTTCTGCTTACATTCTCAGAAACATGCCATAATTCGATGAATCTCCTAAAAAATACACAAATCCAAGTTAAATAATCACTTAATTCACGTTTTAAATTAAAAGGTCAAGGTCTATTTTGCAATATAACCTAAATAATTTATTCCGAACAATTTCCTACTTTAATTTCAATTATACCAAATTTTTACATAGTGATAACAAAGTGTCACTCAAAATAATTGAATGATAACGTTTACAAAGTAAGTAAAAATAAAATTGTTTGTTATCAAAGAAACACCGAAATTGAGAAGTAGGTGATTATGACGTACGAAAATCACATTAAACCTAAACAAAAACTCGTTCAATCTCACATGAAATTTTTTTTTTTTTTAGAAAATCACTTTAGCTTGAATTTTTATGCTTGTTATATCTCAATTTAAATTGAGTCAAATTTACACGACCTTAATCTCGAACTCAGCAAAAAAAACGTGTTGGCAAATAAGGCTTAAAATCGTGTGTGTATAAATGTCAGTACATTTGTAGAACAATAAATTTTCATTGTGTCGTAAATTATTTTTGTGTTGAATCAGAGATCACAAAACAATATAGTTTTTGCATTATCACTCATCTCAACGAATTTAAGAAGCACTTATCACACATTATACACATTTTTGGAGAAACTATACGATTATTCTTCTTATCACTGCAATTATTTTATTTATCACACACAAAATTGAGATACTTATTTGAATATTTTTACACTATCTCAAGTAATTTAATATTGGATTAAGTTAATTTTGTGATTCAGTTACTCTCGGGATCGGAACGTGTTAAGATTGAACTTTCATGTCCTAAGTTTCTCATTTGAATCAACTTAATTGATTAAAATACATTTAAATCTATTAATAATTTAATCAGTTTTATTACAAAAAAAATTTAATTAATTAAAAAAATCTTGTGAGACAAAAACAATGATGAAACTATTTCAAGATTAAAGTGAAAAAATGAATTCAAGTTCATTTTAATGTAATTACTTGAAGTGAAAATACACAAGTAAAATTCATTTTAAATTAAAAAAAAAATCAAGACAAAAAAAGTGAAATTTCAAAATGGAGGAAGGACTAATATTTGATCGTATCATGGAAATGGTGGGAAATGATGGAAAATTTCAACGGAGATTTAATTTTCTCTTCAATTTTTCCATTTGTATGTTTGTGTCAATGGCATTTATGAATATAATGTTGGTGTTAAATGATCCAGACCATTGGTGTTTTGTGCCAGGACGTGAAAATACAAATTACAGTATTGAAGAGTGGAGAGATCTGGTGTTACCGCTGTAGGTTTTAATTCAATTAAAATACGACGAAATTGGGATGTTTTATTTGAATTTTTTTGAAAAAAAATTTCATTAGTGTTTGGAGTTCATTGAAATCGGATTAAAAAAAACCGTGTTGAAATTTCCTGAGAAATATAATTTCATACGATTTTTTAAGGCGACGCCTTACGACGATTTACATCGACACACAGAAAATCCGTTTTCCTGCTGGCGACGAGAATTTGCGACGGCAGTTTTTCGTGCGACGGAAATTTTCAAAAGACAAAATATAAATTTAAAACAAATTTTTCCGTTTTTGAGTAAAAAAATCAATTTTTCGTAAGTTTTAGGTGAAAATGAGCTGAAGCAAAGTTGTAGAGAATATTTAAAGCTACAACTTTGCTCCAAGTCAATATTTCATGTATCAAGAGGCCAAATATGTCAAAATACACAATTTACATGCAATTACGAATAAAGAAGAATAATTTGATGATTCAGAGAAAAGATGAATTTAGAATATTTTCTCTTGAACCCCCCTCGTAAAACTGTCTGTGATTTAGATTAAATTAAAAACGCAATATTCTTCAAAGCCTGAAAATACTTGGTTAATTTTGGTTGCCCTTTCATGACTTGGTGCTAAATATGAGCTTTGGATATGAGCTTCAACTTTGCTGAACAAACTTTTCTTAAAAACGAAAAAATTCGTAAATTTTTAAAAATGTAACTGAAATTTACCGTTTTTATTCAAATTTCAATTTTTGTCAGTGTCTGAGAAAGTTTTTACTAGCTAAAAAACCTACATCTTTGCTGAACAATGATCATACATTTCTATGAGAAAGCTAACATTGAAAATTGAAAGTTTTACTAGAAGCAAGGAAATAAAGGAAAATAACGCTTAAATCGCTCTAAAATGGTTTTTTGAAAATGCTACTGATTTTATGATGGGCGCTAAAATTATTCTAGTAAGCCCAGCGGCGATCCGGCTCAAATGGACATTCAAAAACAAGTCCCAAGGACAATCACCAATGACAATCACCAATGACAGGACAGAAAATAACTGACAAGTTGAGTAATCCGAGAAATTTTAAGGGATTTTAATTTAAGGCGTCGCCTTAAATTTCAAATGAACTTCTTTGAATCATAGGAAATTTCTACAATGTTCTTTAAGCAAATGTAAATTGAATTAAAATTCATTTTTTTCAAAATAATTTCCAGTGAAACCGACAACAAAGGCATTTTATCATTCAGCCGATGTAAAATGTACAATATTTCAACGTCAGACTTACTTCAAATGGATCAAAATACAAAAAAAAATCTGAGCAATGAGAATCCCATAAGTGAGTATAAAAATGATGTTAATCATCATCATAATAACCTAATATGTAATTATTTTCTTTTCCTTTATCTGTATAATTTTAATCATAATCATAAAAATTAATTTTATGCTCAGACCATTACATGATATGATGGAAATTTTTTTGATGAAAGGATTTAAAATTAAACTGAATCAGGATTTTATATGAGAGAAAAGGAGAGAGAATAAGTGAGAGAGAGGGAAAAATGTGTGTAATGGATTTAAATTCCATACACTTTACCACTTTAATTAAAGACGGAAATTAGTGTGTGTGCTTAGAGTTAAGCTTATTTAAATATAATGAGTTAGAACTCATATAAAATATTTATCACAAGTTCTCTAGTTTTTTTGTTTGTGTGTCTATTTCATGCATGAGATTTAGTAAAGTAAATTTAAACACATCAAGGACGTTGAACGTCGTTCATAATAATATTAAACATCATCATACTAAAAATAATCATCATAATACTTAACTTTTTGAATTAATCTTGCATTTTATATAAGCATTTAACCCCCATTTAACTTTATATTTTTTAATGTGACGAGTGTTTATTTTTCCATAAATATGAGAAAATTATGAGAAAATATTTCATTTAAATTTTTTTTCATCTTAATTTTAGGTTGCATCAATGGATATGAGTATGACAAAACTTGGTATGAAGAAACTGTCGTGTCGAAAGAAAATTGGATTTGCGATCGCACTCTGTATGTGACAAAAGCACTTTCATTGAATCGCTTTGGTGAAGTCATAGGAACATTTATTTTTGGCCAAATGGGAGACACGTAAGTATAAAAAGAGTAAACATCATTACAAACATGCTTTTTTTCTTTCATTTCCATTTCCTTTCAATTTATAGTATTACAAAAGTCAATTTAGCGTGCAAATGCAATCAACTTTTGTGCATGTGCCAAAAATAATAACAAATAAATATTAAAAGTAAAAAAAAATAAAAAAAAAGTTGGAAAAAAATTATGTGAATTTAGTGGAGTGATGCAACTATTGTGGTTGGGCTGTTAAATGTTTTTTGCATATCAGGATTTTTATATTTATTTTTTGCTGTGCGAGAATTAAAAAAAAGTGAACAAACAAGCAAGGAATTTAAATTTTGTGTTAGTGTTTTTGAATGTTCGGGAATGAGATGGAAAAAAAATCTTGTTTATGTAATGAAATTATGATGATAAAACGATTTTATTTTCGTTTTATTTCCATTTCAATGATGAATGTATGAAAAAAAATAAATCGTTTGGATTGGGAGTGAAAATTAGACCGGAATTGAAATTTGTAAGCTCAAAAACTCGGTTAAAAAGTTTTCTTAAGTGAACCGATTAAAAAATTTTCTTAAAAGAACCGATTCAAAAATTGTCTTAAGAGACTCGATTCAAAAATTGGCTAAAGAGACTCGATAAAAAAATTTTCTTAAAAGAACCGATTCAAAAATTTTCTTAAGTGAACCGATTCGAAAATTTCGTTTAGAGACCCAATTAAAAAATTTTCTTAAAAGAACCGATTCAAAAGTTTTCTTAAGTGAACCGATTCAAAAGTTTTCTAAAGAGACTCGATAAAAAAATTTTCTTAAAAGAACCGATTCAAAAATTTTCTTAAGTGAACCGATTCGAAAATTTCGTTTAGAGACCCAATTAAAAAATTTTCTTAAAAGAACCGATTCAAAAATTTTCTTAAGTGAACCGATTCGAAAATTTCGTTTAGAGACCCAATTAAAAAATTTTCTTAAAAGAACCGATTCAAAAGTTTTCTAAAGAGACTCGATAAAAAAATTTTCTTAAAAGAACCGATTCAAAAATTTTCTTAAGTGAACCGATTCGAAAATTTCGTTTAGAGACCCAATTAAAAAATTTTCTTAAAAGAACCGATTCAAAAATTTTCTTAAGTGAACCGATTCGAAAATTTTTTTTAGAGACCCGATTCAAAAATTTTCTTAATTAAACCAATTAAAGAGTTTTCTCAAAATTTTTCATTAGCAATTCTGGTTCAATCTTCACATTCATTCACTTTCATTTCATTTCAATTCAATTTACAACAAATCACTAATAAAAACAATTTTCACTTTAGCTTAGGACGACGCCCTGTGTTTTTTGCCGGCATCATAATAACAATTCTCGGTCGCATGGCATGCCTTGTTACCTCAGCAGTATATTGGCTTTTTGCATTATCATCTGTTTTTGGAATGCTGACAGCTTTAACGCTATTTCAGTCGCCCATGGTTATTGCAATGGAAATTTGTAAAGGAGAGGATCGAGCACACATTGCAATGTTACAGTGTTGGGGGTGGACGGTATGAAATTTAATTTTTTTATTTGAACTCTAAATCAAATTTTTTTATAATTTCAGATGGGAATGATTTTAATGCCATTAATTTTCTGGATAGTACGAGATTGGACACCATTTTTAATCATCACTACGCTTCCGTTGCTCATTGGAATGATGTTTCCTAAGTAAGTGGAAGCGCCTTGTTATTTTTGACGTTATTTTTATGAAAATGGACACGAATTTCATGGGGATATTAAATTTTAAGTATGAAAAAATGTAATTTATGACAAGAACACCTGTTCCTTGTCTATCTCAAAAATATTTTATATTACTTTTGTTTCAAACGTATATCACTGAAGAATGTCTTTTGACAAAAAAACAGGATGGAAATGAAATCACATGATTATCATTAAGTGAAAAGAACGAGAAATTATTTTATATTGTAAAACACATTAAAATACAATTTAAAAGTACTTTGAAAGTACCTTCGTATGATTACAATTTTACTTATATTTTATGTTGATGATCATGATTGTGATGTTGTGTGTGTTTTAATTTCAAATGAAACAAATTTTATGTCTGTTTAAGTATCCTTTTGTATTTATGTATTTATTTAATTTTTCTTAGTATTTCATTTCATTTAAATAAGAAAAAAATGGGATAAAATGACCGAATTGGCGTTAAAATTGCTTTTGCAATGTGGAGACGCCTGGTTAATGGCATTAATTTAAGTTCTTGATTCAAATTAAACTCAAATTTTTATGTCTTTGATCTTAAAATCAAAGTAAATACACATTTAAATCTTATTCATGTATGAATTTCTTCTCCTTTTAATTATGAACATTTAAATAAAAAAAAAAAACCTCTTTAAATTAAAATAGAACTCAAATAATATCATGTATCTATTTGAATAGCATCAAAAGTGCTTTGTTTCGAGATAAATGATGATTATTTGTTTTTCTTCTCTTACTTTTTTATGTCTGGGTGTATTTACTACAATTTAGCTTTGAACAAATAAATATAAATAAAGCAATACATGACTAGTAAAAACCTGCATACTTTTGAGTTCAAATTTGTATTTGATGTCTGTTTGAATTTAATTATCGCACTAATTTGAAATAGACATAAAAAAATGAAGAATGTGATCGTGAACGAACAACATAAGCGTATTTTCATATATCGAATTGACTGAGGTCAGTGTTAAAGATCAGACTAAGACTACAAAGACTGTGTTGAAAGTTTCCTACAAATTCAAAAAAGTCTTACAAATATTAAGGCATCGCTTTATTAAAAATTCCCCTTTTTAACGTTTGCCTTGATATTTAATTTTTTTTGTAGAAGCCACTAAAAAGGTCCGAAATTAATATATCTTGAGAGATTTTTGATTTACAATGTTAGGAGTTGTAATAGTTAAGGCCTTCGGGAAACATATGATTGGCTTGGGGTTGAAAGTAATCTCAACTCTCTCTTTTTGGGGTCTTTTTCGGATTTAATTAGTTTTCAAGAACTGTGTATGGAAATTTCGATGCGGGATGATTTACGGGGTGATTTGCGGGCCTTATTTTTTATTCTTAAACGTTAATTTACTTCATTTTTTTAAAAATGACGGTATTGTCGGCTGTTATATTATCCGCGGGTTTTTAGCGATTTACGGATTTTTCAGTGATTCATGTTTTGTTCGCGATCCGTGGTGTTTTCGCGTTTAGGGTTTTTTTTCGCGATTCTCAATTTTTTAAGCTATTCGCGGTTCTTTTACGGTTCACGTTTTTTTACCGATTCACGGAATTTTTAGCGATTAGCTTTTTTTTCGAGATCCACAGTTTTTTTGCAATTCGCGGTTCTTTAACGGCCGTTTTTTTCGCGATTACGGATTTTGAGCGATCGGCGTTTCTTTCGCAATCCGTGTTTTTCACGATTTACGGTTTTTTAAGTGATCACGGAATTTTTAGCAATTGGCGTTTTTTTTCGCGATCCGTACTTTTTTTAAAAAAATTCACATGCGGGGTTATCGCCAAGCACTAAGGGGTGATTTGCGGGGCGTTTTCAAATTAGAGTGTAAAATAGGAACATTTTTCAAGAAAATCTAAGTAAGGCCTCGCCTTTAAAATTTCTAGAAGCTTTTTTTTTTAATTCGTAGGAAATTTCAATACAGTTGACTGTTACTCGCTTTCTTAAAATACGAAAAATTTAGGCAAAGACGGACGACAAGTGCCTGCAATACTCGCATTTTCATTTCAAATCAACGTGTACTGTGCAAAAAATAATGAGATGAAATAAAATTAAAATTAATTGGTTATATATTTTTTTTCTCTTAATGAAATTCCTCTTCAGATACATGATTGAATCACCACGATGGCTTGCAAATAAGGGAAAATACAAGAGATGTGCACAACAATTACAGAAAATCGCTGATGTGAATGGGGTAAAAATCGAAGTAACCGAAGGCCTGATACAGGAAATGTTGAAGGATCATCAAGTTGAGAAGGTTTTTGGCATGGCATCGCTATTTACGAGTTGGAGACTTGCAAAAAATACTTCATTGATGGTGATTAGTTGGTGAGTTTGGGGATTTTTGATGAAATTTTAAGGGAAATTAATGAATTTTCTTGAAATTTTTAGGGTTGTTCTGATCATGGTTTATTACACGTTGGTGCTGAATGCGTCGAAAATGGATGGGAATCCATTCCTGAATTTTGCATGGCAGAGTGCGATTGAGTTACCAGCGTATTATGTAGGACAAATTTTAGGTGAGACATTTTCATGCGAAAAGTTAGGGGGCGCTGAGTGTTTTTTTTCAATGAGAATCATCGTTGGCCGTTCTCCGAAAATTTTAGAGTCAATTTGTCGTCTCACTAGGAAAAGTTTGACCCTCATATCCAATAAAAGTCATTGATTAGCTTCTGAATAATGAATTTCTGCTTAAATTTCTTCTTCTATTCAAATTAACGCTTTTTTTATAACTTCAGAACAAAAGTATGCCAAACACACATTAAATGTGTTTATTTTTGTGGTATGAACTGTGAAAATTTTATTGAAACTTTTCCATTATGTACACATTGGATGATAATGTTCAAGCGTCTACTTGAGTAATAAAAATGCAAAATTAATTTTGTGTCACCATATTTTGCACTTACAAACATACATTAAAAAAGTTTCAATTAAATTGCAGTGCTTTTTATTTTCACACACACACACTCACACAGTTTGCATTTTAATTTTAAATATTTGTATTACATTCAAATTCATTCTTTTTCTCCACCTCCTGCTGTTGCTCGCATTTCAATACATTTGTTAACACATTAATTACTATTTATATGGTGGTTTTTTTTTTCATTTTAACATGGATATGGGTTGGAATTTTTTTTAATGTACTTTTTTGAATTTCAATTTCATTTTAGGTGACAAAATGGGACGTCGCTTCACACAAGCCTTCTCCTTCTTCCTTGCAACATGTACTTGCATCCCAATTCTCTTTATCGTACAACATCCCGAATATGCCATTTGGACTTCAATCCTCGCTGTCATCATAAAATTCAATGTTTCAATCACATTTTTTGCCATCAATTTGCAGGCAATGGAAATTTATCCGACATGTCTCAGACAAACGGGTTTTTCAATTATGACAGTTGTAGCAAATACTATGGGATTACTTGGGCCTTACATTGTGTATTTGGTAAAATAATCATTTTAACTTAAATTGGAATTATTTTACATGTTATTTTGATTTACAGGGCACAAATTACGACGTGCGTTATCCATATTTCATAATGGGCCTTATGTGTTTGATTGGGGCTTGTTCTGCAATGTTTTTGCCTGAAACATTGGGACAAAGATTACCCGAGACAATGGTGGAAGCACGTGAATTTGGACGCGGACAGAAATTTTGGAGTATACCAAAATCAAATATTGTCCATGTGAAAAAGAGGGAAGAAGGAGAGTCAAAGGAAAATGGAGATGTAACGGAAAAATTGAATAAGATGGAATATGCACCATAGCAGTATTAAATATGTTAGGAGTAATTTTAAGGATATAAAATGAATTGAATTTTTAATAGAAATTGGATTTTTATACAAATTAAATTTAAATGAACAAAAAAACATAATTGTGGGCTTTTTTCAAAGATTTCAGGTTAAGAAGCGTCTGACGTTGTTGACTTGAGGAACCATAAGACGGCGCTGTTATGAGTTTCCATTTAAGGTGATAGATGGCTCTGTTAAGAGAACTCGAATCCAACGAGAGATGGCACTGTTAAGAGTTCTCGTTTAATGTTATGCATGGCTCTGTTTAGAGTTCTCGTTTAAGGTGATACATGGCTCTGTTCAGAGTTTTCGTATAAGGTGATACATGGCTCTGTTAAGAGAACTCGAATCCAACGAGAGGTGGCACTGTTAAGAGTTCTCGTTTAATGTTATACATGGCTCTGTTAAGAGTTTTCGTTTAAGGTGATACATGGCTCTGTTAAGAGAACTCGAATCCAACGAGAGGTGGCACTGTTAAGAGTTCTCGTTTAATGTTATACATGGCACTATTTAGAGCTCTCGTTTAAGGTGATACATGGCTCTGTTCAGAGTTTTCGTATAAGGTGATACATGGCTCTGTTAAGAGAACTCGAATCCAACGAGAGGTGGCACTGTTAAGAGTTCTCGTTTAATGTTATACATGGCTCTGTTAAGAGTTTTCGTTTAAGGTGATACATGGCTCTGTTAAGAGAACTCGAATCCAACGAGACATGGCAATGTTAAGAGTTCTCGTTTAACGTTATACATGGCTCTGTTAAGAGTTTTCGTTTCAGGTGATACATGGCTCTGTTAAGAGAACTCGAATCCAACGAGAGGTGGCACTGTTAAGAGTTCTCGTTTAATGTTATACATGGCTCTGTTAAGAGTTTTCGTTTAAGGTGATACATGGCTCTGTTAAGAGAACTCGAATCCAACGAGAGGTGGCACTGTTAAGAGTTCTCGTTTAATGTTATACATGGCACTATTTAGAGCTCTCGTTTAAGGTGATACATGGCTCTGTTCAGAGTTTTCGTTTAAGGTGATACATGGCTCTGTTAAGAGAATTCGAATCCAACGAGAGGTGGCACTGTTAAGAGTTCTCGTTTAATGTTATACATGGCTCTGTTAAGAGTTTTCGTTTAAGGTGATACATGGCTCTGTTAAGAGAACTCGAATCCAACGAGACATGGCACTGTTAAGAGTTCTCGTTTAATGTTATACATGGCTCTGTTAAGAGTTTTCGTTTAAGGTGATACATGGCTCTGTTAAGAGAACTCGAATCCAACGAGAGGTGGCACTGTTAAGAGTTCTCGTTTAAGGTGATACATGAAACTGTGAAGAATTTTCGTGTCCATCGAGAAAAGGCACTTTAAACATTTCTCGAGGTTTCGTCGACTATTTCATCCATGTCAATTTACCTTTTACAATTTTCATCTAATTTGTAGATGAACCGTAAAAATATACCGAATAATAAATTTTCATTCGACTAATTTAAAATGATATGAATTTGATAAGCCATTCATAATCCATTCATATCTTCATTACAAACGTTATTTTATTAGATAATTAGATAATAACATTTTTTATTTTGATAATTACATGTTAGTCCAATTCATATCATCATTCACAATAAATTTAAAGTCGTCTTCTTCTCTTCGACCAGTATTATTATTGTTATCATACTCACTGAAGTTCTTTCAATTTCATGGTTATCTCTCATTTGATTAGAAGAAAAAAAAACAAAAATAAGAAGTTCAGTCAGTGTCTAGTTTCAATTGAGTAATGGTCGCATTTTAATTTAAATTTACATGAAAATTTTGAATTTCACATTAATTTTTCAAAATTAAAATTAAATAAAAATGGCAGCAGAAAGTGATTCCGTTATTTTTGATCGCATCATGGAATTGGTTGGCAATGACGGGAAATTTCAAAAACGTTTTAATTTTATCTTCAATTTCGTCATTTGTATGTTCGTGTCAATGGCATTTATGAATATTGTCCTTGTCCTTAATGAGCCAGAGCATTGGTGTAAAGTGCCAGGACAGGAATTGACAAATTTAACGACTGAAGAGTGGAGAGATCGTGTTTTACCCGTGTAAGTGGCACGTGTGTAAATAGTCAGTTAAATTTTTTTATTAATTTATTGTTTTGTTTGCAGAGAATTAGATAATAAAAAGAAGATGTCATTCAGTCGTTGTAAAATGTACAATTTATCAACGCCGGAATTACTTGAACTTGATATTGTACAACGGAGAAATCTGAGTGAAGAATTTCAAATTAGTAAGTTTGTTTGTAAATATTTGTTATGATAAGATTTTTATCATACCACTTCATGAATTAAGTGATTGTTGTGATTTATTTATCCAAGATAATACAAAAATAGATTGAAAGAGTGGAATTTTTTAATTTTATTTGATGCAGTGATGTTAGCAATGAAATTTGGTTAAGGGATCTTGAAATTGGAACCAGGGCCCTTAAAATGACCCAATGCACATTTTATGAAAGAAAACGAAATTTTAAAGCGCGTTTTCTATCCACATTTTTAATTTTTAGTTTAAATTCGAAAATGTTTAAGGAGTGAAATTTTTAAAAATCGAAAATTTTCTGAACACTCAAAAAAATCAAAAATTCACAAAATTTCGGAAAACACAAAAAATCTTAACTTCTAATAACAAAAAAATGGGAAATTCTAACGACGATTTCAGAATAGTACAATTCTATGGGACTCGTTCCATTAAAAACTTTGAAAAAGCCTCAATTCTGAAAATTTTTGTAAAGTTGACCATTTTTAAATTTTTTGGAAAAATCAGCCATTTTGGGAAAATCTGGGATTTTAAGCTTTTGACCGTTTTCAGGCTCTCAAGCCTAATTTTGAGTCCAATCTCACAACTAATGAGATCCAATAAAAAAATCAGCAAATTTTTTAATTTTTAACGGTTTCCAGGCTTTGGAGGGTCTTGAGACCAATCTTAAAATGTTTATCTTACGAAATCTACTAAAAACTTAAATTTTTCAATATTAAAGCACAAAGTTTCTAAAAAATAAAAATTTAAAAAAAATAAAATGGCTGGTTCACAATGACGTTTTTAAATTGACCCCAGTGCACATTTCATAAGAAAATATGTCTTTTGAATTCAATTTACTTTTTGAGCCCTTTTTCAATGAGCGTGAAGTTAGCACCAATGGAAATTTCTTAACACCAATGGAAGTTTTTCTTAGCACCAATCGAAATTTCTTGGCACCAACGGAAATTTCTTAGCACCAATCGAAGTTTTTTCTTAGCACCAATCGAAATTTCTTAGCACCAATCGAAATTTCTTAGCACCAACGGACATGAAATTATTCTCTTAGCACCAACGGACATAAAAAATCATCTTAGCACCAACGGACATAAAAAATCTTCTTAGCACCAACGGACATATAAAATCTTCTTAGCACCAACGGACATAAAAAATCTTACTAGCACCAACGTACATAAAAAATCTTCTTAGCACCAACGGACATAAAAAATCTTACTAGCAAAAACGGACATGATTATTTTTCTTAGCACCAATGGACATGAAAAATCTCACTAGTACCAAAGGACCTTAAATATTTTTTCTTAGCACCAACGGACATAAAAAATCGTCTTAGCACCAACGGCCATAAAAAATCTTCTTAGCAACAACGGACATAAAAAATCATCTTAGCACCAACGGACATAAAAAGTTTTCTTAGCACCAACGGACATAAAAAATCTTCTTAGCACCAACGGACATAAAAAATCTTACTAGCACCAACGTACATAAAAAATCTTCTTAGCACCAACGGACATAAAAAATCTTACTAGCATCAACGGACATGATTATTTTTCTTAGCATCAATGGACATGAAAAACCTCACTAGCACCAAAGGACCTTAAATATTACTAGCACCAACGGACATAAAAAATCTTCTTCGCACCAACGGACATAAAAAATCTTCTTAGCACCAACGGACATAAAAAATCATACTAGCACCAAAGGACATACAAAATCTTCTTAGCACCAACGGACATGTAAAATCTTACTAGCACCAATGGACATGAAAACTCTTACTAGCACCAACGGACATGTTTATTTTTCTTAGCACCAATGGACATGAAAAATCTCACTAGCACCAAAGGACCTTAAATATTTTTTCTTAGCACCAACGGACATAAAAAATCTTCTTAGCACCAACGGACATGTAATTATTTTCTTAGCACCAACGGACATGTAAAATCTCACTAGCACCAACGGACATGTAAAATCTTACGAGCACCAATGGACATGAAATTATTTTCTTAGCACCAAAAGAAATGAAATTTAACACCAAATTTAACTTTATAGTTTAGGTTATATTTTAATAATTTAAGTTGATTCCGTTGGTGTTAAGAAAAAATAATCATGTCCTTCAATGCAAAAAAAAAATTTCATTTCTTTTGGTGCTAAGAAAATAATTTCATGTCCATTGGTGCTCGTAAGATTTTACATGTCCGTTGGTGCTAGTGAGATTTTATATGTCCGTTGGTGCTAAGATGATTTTTTATGTCCGTTGGTGCTTGTAAGATTTTCATAAATTCAATTGAATGTACGGAATGCCAAAAGTTATTTAGTTGGCCTGTATTGAAGAAGCACATGCTGATTCATATTAGGGCATTCAAGTGCTTGTTGTGTGAGAAAAGTTTCTCAACGGGGTAAACTTTTTTTCTTATATATTTTTGTATCAGAATCAAAAATATATTTACAGATGGAAATTAAATTAACATGTACAAAGATTACATCCAGAAGTTGAAAATTTAGTGCAAGACATGGGAAATTCAATACCTAAAACCGAAGTCCTCGAAAATATTCCAGAAATTCCAGTGCAATGCAGTATAAATGAAAATGAATTATCAGAATTTGCAGAATCTTGTTGAAGGAAATCAAAATTGAAAGACAATCAGTTGAATTGTGAGAAATGTGACTATTCCACAAAAAAATTAATCTATTAACTATACCACAAATGATTGATTGTCTTGATTGTGACAAAAAAGTGAGTAAGGGTCTGTATCGAAGGCATGTCCAAACACACACCCTCGTGCTGTTTATGCCCGAAACGAGTAGCAACCCGATATAAACTCAAAATTCACATTAAAAACAAAAATCCTGATCGTGACGACTTAATTGATGAACTTAACACGCCAAATAACAACAACAATAAAACTGAAAATCACGAAAATTCTATCATTCAATATGCACATTGCGAATACCCCGCACTTAGGTGACGCAATTTTGTCAAACACTTTTCACGCATGCACGCATTCAAGCGACATCTCTCACGACACAAAAATGTACCACAAAAAACCAACAGCTACATGTGTGAAAAGTGCATTAATTTTAATGTAATAAAAAAAAAATGAATTTCAAAAACTAAGTTTTTCCCCTTCAATTCATCCTCCAACTCAAATTGATGGCTTCAAAAAACTGAAATGTGCTAAGAAGATTTTTTATGTCCGTTGGTGCTAAGAAAAAATATTTAAGGTTCTTTGGTGCTAGTGAGATTTTTCATGTCCATTGGTGCTAAGAAAAATAATCATGTCCGTTGGTGCTAGTAAGGGTTTTCATGTCCATTGGTGCTAGTAAGATTTTACATGTCAGTTGGTGCTAAGAAAATAATTTCATGTCCGTTGGTGCTAAGAAGATTTTTTATGTCCGTTGGTGCTAAGAAGATTTTTTATGTCCGTTGTTGCTAAGAGAATAATTTCATGTCCGTTGGTGCTAAGAAATTTCGATTAGTGCTAAGAAAAAACTTCCATTGGTGCTAAGAAATTTCCGTTGGTGCTAAGAAATTTCGATTGGTGCTAAGAAATTTCTGTTGGTGCCAAGAAATTTCGATTGGTGCTAAGAAAAACTTCCATTGGTGCTAAGAAATTTCCATTGGTGCTGACTTCACGCTCATCCTTTTTCATGGATTTCATTAATTTTTATTCCATCCCTGCTTTTATGATTTTATTATTAAATAATTGTTTATTTAATCCACCAATTAACTTTAGAGTACCCGATAATTGAAAATAATCTCCAGAAATAGGTCAAAAACATGTGTTTTTTAATCAGTGACGTTTAAATCATGATAAGAAGGGTTTTTTTATGATTTTATGATTAAATATTCACCTTTTTCAGGTTGTTCCAGTGGATATGAGTACGACAAAACTTGGTATGAAGAGACCGTGGTATCAAAAGAAAATTGGGTTTGTGATCGGACACTGTACGTCACAAATGCATTTTCATTTAATCGCTTTGGTGAAGTTATCGGTACATTTATTTTTGGTCAAATGGGTGACACGTTAGGTCGACGTCCAGTTTTCTTCTCCGGAATTGTCATCACAATCCTAGGACGAATTGCATGCATTTTCACCTCAGGTACTTATTGGATTTTTGCCCTATCATCAATGTTTGGCATGTTGAGTGCTTTAACGCTGTTCCAGTCACCTCTCGTAATTGCAATGGAAATATGTAAAGGTGAACATCGGGCACATATCGCAATGATGCAATGTTATGGTTGGACAGTGAGTGAAGTTTTTTTAAAATATTTTTATTTTAATTTAATTTATTTTTCATTTTGATAGGCAGGAATGATGGTGATGCCACTCATTTTCTGGTACGTCCGGGATTGGATACCATTTTTAATTATCACAAGTTTCCCACTTTTAATTGGAATGATGTTTCCCAAATACATGATTGAATCGCCACGCTGGCTCGGAAATAAAGGAAAATACAAGCGATGTGCTCGTGAATTACAAAAAATCGCAAATGTGAATGATACAAAAGTCAAAGTAACTGAAGCGCTAATCAAGGAAATGTTAAAGGACCATAAAGTTGAAAAAGTGTATGGAATGGCATCGCTATTCACGAGTAAACGTCTGGCACTTAACACATCTTTAATGGTTTATTGTTGGTATGAAGCGAATTTTAACTGTAAAATTCATTTTTTCACAATTTTCTTTGTTAGGATCGTCCTTTGCATGATTTACTACGCAATGGTTTTAAATGCATCAAAAATGGATGGAAATCCTTTCTTGAATTTCATTTGGCAAAGTGTCATTGAACTTCCAGCTGTTTTTGCCGGGAGATATTTGGGTGATAAAATTGGAAGACGCTTCACTCAAGTAGTGGCATTTGTATCTGCCGCCATAACAAGTGTCATTGTAATATTTTTAGTACAAAATCCTGATTATGCAACTCTCACATCAGCTCTCGTCGTCGTAATAAGATTCTGTGTATCAGTTATTTTCTTTGCAATTCACTTGCAAGCAATGGAAATTTATCCGACATGTCTTCGGCAAACAGGCTTCTCAGTGATGTCAGTTGTGGCGAATCTCTTTGGATTACTTGGGCCGTACATCGTGTATTTGGTATTAAATTTCAAATTAATTTTTTCTTCAAAGCTTCATTTTATCGTAATTAGGGCACGACATACGACGTTCGATATCCTTATTTGATTTTTGGAATCATGTTTGCAAGTGGTGGTATAACGGCATTTTTCTTACCTGAAACTTTGGGACAGAGATTACCAGAAAGTTTAGCTGAAGCTCAGGAGTTTGGCAAAGGACAACCAACCTGGGGACTGCCAAAATCAAATATCGTCCATAAAAATGATGTTAGTACTGATTGTGATGAAAATGATAAAGAAAAATTGAATCAACCGGAATTTGCACCTTAAAAGTATTTTTCTATGTAAATAAAGTATTTAAAGCGCCATCTATGTAATGATATGTTACGAATATTCAACACTTAAAATGTAGGTTAGTTTTAAGCATGGGCACCACCGTTGTCTCAATGAGTCATTTTGGGAAGAAATTGAGTCTAAAAATTTTCAGATAATGGTTTTAAATGTTAAAAGATTGCGTTTTAGTAGAAAATTTGAATTATGCTCTTTTAAGTAATAAAAAAAATATGAGAAAACTTACCTTTGAGCATTTTAAATGATGTTTTCTACTTCGATAAAACCATCGAAGGATATTTGATCAGTTCAAGGGCATTGTTCGATTAACAAATTGACATTAGAAAAATTAAAGAGATTTCTTTCTTTGAACTTTGTTTTCTCACTCTCTCATTTTGTTTAATATTTTCTCTCACTAAGCGTTTGTTTTTCTCTTCTCTCAGTTTCTCTTTGAATGTAACTTACCTTTTCTCGCTTCATATTTTTTTCTTTTTCTCTCATAAATCTGTTAAAAAAGCGTACAGTTTTACCAACTCACATCCAAATTTATTTGTTCTCAATACTTTACTCTCTCTCTCTTTCTATTTCAAATAAGTTCTTGCCCTCTCTCTAAGTTTCAAATAAATTCTCTACTCTCTCTATGTTTCAAATAAATTCTCTCCCTCTCTCTATATTTCAAAAAAAATTCTCTCTCTCTCTCTGTATTTCAAATAAGTTCTCCACCTCTCTCTATATTTCAAACAAATTCTCTCTCTCTCTCTCTATTTCAAATGAATTGGTTCTCTCTCTACATTTCAAATAAATTCTCTCCCTCTCTCTATGTTTCAAATAAATTCTCTCCCTCTCTCTATGTTTCAAATAAATTCTCTCTCGCTCTCTATTTCAAATCAATTGGTTCTCTCTCTGTATTTCAAATAAGTTCTCCACCTCTCACTATATTTCAAACAAATTCTCTCTCTCTCTATTTCAAAATTAAATCTCTTTAAAAGCTGTCGAATTTACTCTCCCTTTATCAAATCAATTCTTTGTCTATTCATATTATTCTCTCTCTCTCTTTATTTTTCTATCGCTCTCTTTCTTTTTTAAAAAAAATCATTAAACATATTCCTAGAAAAGTATAAAAACTCTGCGTTTAAATTTCAACATCAAAATTAAAAAAAATTATTTTTTTTTGAACAGAATTATTTTCATTTTAAATTTATTTCATTTTTTTTTAAATATTATTTACAATTCTTTTTTTTTTAACTTTACATAACAAAACAGAAACAGTAATAATAATTAGGGCTATCAATAATAATAAAAAAAATCATTAAATTTAATGTGTCATTTTACATGAGTCCTCCTTTTGATTAATTAAAATATTTTTTTCTCCTAGATATTTTTCTTAAAATTTATTTACACATCGACATGCAATTTTTATTTATTTACAAATATTTTGTTTTATTTCATTTAATTTAATTTAATTTTTATTCTGAATAAAAAAATCTTCATTGCTTGTGTTATTTTTTTTTAAGTTAATTTATAGACAGTAATATTTAAAATTTGTTATTCTATCAATCATTTTTTTTTTGTCTTACTACAACATTGAATTTAATATTAAATTTATTTATTTTGTTTTTTTTTTTTAATTTGTTAGTTGAAAGGTAAAAATGAAAAGAATTTCCCTAAATATTTTTTTTATTATCAATTATTGTTAAAGTTTTGGTTCGATTAATGTGGTAGACGCTGATGTTGAATTGAAAACGGTGGTTGTGTTATGAATTGGAATTGTAGCTGCTAATTTACTTTGCTATAGATTGTTTTTGAGTGGTCCAGACGATAAAGAGCTACTACTGACCCCTGAATCACTTGATTTTTCACTTAACGCGCCTCCTCTTGTACACAAATCATCTGTGTTACGTGAACCGCCGAGCAAACCTTTTTTAGTGATGCGTGCCAATCCTTTTGAGCCCTCTTCTTGCATCATGCGACGTGCTGACTCAACACGCTTCAATATCTCATTAGAACATTGTGTTACAACAGAATCCAAACTATTATTGTCATCACATGTTGGTAGCTGGTTGATTTGCGATGTGGGTAGAGGAGAACCTTCATAACAGCCCGAATCTCGTGGAAAATGACGTCGTCCAAAGGGAGATGTCTGATTTTTGTTATTCAATTTACTTAGTTGTTGTTTATGGGCCTCGTCATTTTCAGAACTTGATCCGGCGACATCACCATCGGATGTAGCTGTGAAAGATTTAAAATTAATTAATTGAAGATTTGATGAAGTGAGAGCGAAATACTTACAGTCAATTTCATGCAATAACTGCACAGAAGCTAGAATTTTGGCACGATGTTCAGTGTTAACAATTCCTAAGTAATCTAAATCACCCACTTCAATTTCTTTGAATAGTTCTAGGTCCTCATACCTTTTTGAAATGAAAAAAAAATTTTAAATTGAATTATTTTAACTCTCATCGACGTTTTCTTACCCATTCAGCACAAAAACCGAAGTATATTCTTTAAGTCCTATTCTTATGAGAAGATCTTCAACACTTGATGGCCCATTACCACCATTTGTTTGTCTACCTTTTCCATTGCTTATCACACTACCTTTCGTTGGTCGGTCTGGCAAAATTTCCACATCAATAAATTTAAAGTGCCCAATTCGACCGTTACAGAATCCACGCCATATACCAGACGCATTCATTGATAACACATCAATTACATCACCCTTCTATGAAATTGAAAGAAAAAAAATTAAATTAAAATTTGAATTTAAAATTTTCTAAATCTAACTAATTTACTCTAAAATATGAATCATATCAATCAAGAGGTTGAGGGTTCAAAACCCATGCAATTAATTATTAGCTTACCTTAAATTTAAGCGCATCCTTATCATATGGATTGTTACTATCAACTAGAGCTTTGGCTTTGCATATTGTACAAATAGCAGCTAATGTTCCTCGATCATCAGCTGACAATGAACTATTTGGACTACCAGGACGTACTAATGCTTGCGTGCCTTTTTATTTTTAATTTTGATTGTTTTTTTGAGGGATAGAATAAAAAATAAAAAAAAATAAATGCAGGTTTCTTTCTGATTAAATTTTTAACTTGGGTCTTTTTAAACACGATGCAACATTAACTAAATGTCTAAAAATCATTAAAATTGTGACTTACTTGATCCAGATGCACTAGGCAAACTTTCCACAGAGCTGGCCGAACACTGAAATGCCTGGTCACTAATACTCCCCCGATCTGTGTTATCTTGGGATGTGCTAAAATCACGTGAGATATCTTTTGTTGTACTATTACTAAAATTTGATAGTTGACCACCTTGTTGTCTATTATTACCAACTAATGAATTGTCTTTGTTATTGTAATTATTGCTACCATTGTTGCCACTTATTATGTTATCTAATTGTTGTTGATTTCGAGATTCATTTGGCTGTTGAAAAATAAAATGAAATGAGATGAGAAAATTAATGATTGAATTTAATGAGTTATTCAACAGAGGGAGCTGAAAGCAAAACAAAAATATTGAAGCGACATCATCAAATGGTGGTTAAAATTCAAACTCAATGTCAGATTCATCTTCAACGAGATTAAATCCTTTGAGTCTCATTTTATGACATTTTCTGTCGATTTTTTAGCACTGATATTGTCTGCTTGTCAACAATTAGTACAGTACAAATTTTAATCCCACAGAATTTTTAGTACAGCAAAATTTCTAGTCTTACAAAATTTTTAGTACAGCAAAATTGTAGTCCCACAGAATTATTATTAGAACAAAATTTGTAGTCCTACAAAATATTTAGTACTCCAAAATTTGTCGTTCCATAAAATTTTTATTCACTTAGAATTTCAGTACAGCAAAATTGTAGTCCCACAAAATTTTTAGTACTGCAACATTTTTCTTCATATAGAATTTTAGTACAGCAAAATTTCTAGTCTTACAAAATTTTTAGTACAGCAAAATTTGTAGTCCTACAAATTTAGTACTGCAAAATTTTTATTCACTTAGAATTTTAGTACAGCAAAATTGTAGGCCTACAAAATTTTTAGTACTGCAACATTTTTCTTCATATAGAATTTTAGTACAGCAAAATTTCTAGTCTTACAACATTTTTAGTACAGCAAAATTTGTAGTCCTACAAATTTAGTACTGCAAAATTTTTATTCACTTAGAATTTTAGTACAGCAAAATTGTAGGCCCACAAAATTTTTAGTACTGCAACATTTTTCTTCATATAGAATTTCAGTACAGCAAAATTTGTAGTCCTAAAGAATTTTCAGTACAGTAGAATTATTCAAAATCTTCTAGGATTACGTCGTTTTTCATATTTTTTTACCATGAAAATGACAAATAAAACCTAATTATTCATGAAAAATCATCGTCCCATTACGCTTTTATCCTGTTTATCATTATTCTCACCTCTTTTATTCACAGTTAATCTTATGAATACATTTTATCACTTTTTCATTCAAAAAAAACCGACCGGAAGTATAAATATAATAGTGAACAATGTCATCATTTTAGATGATGATAATACAATATAAATCCAAGTCATTTACACTTAAATATCACTTAAGTACTGCATTTTTTTGTCAGTTAGTATCTTTATAAACTATTTTATGAATTGTATGTTGGGTTATTTTAACTGGTAACTATTGTACTGCAATTTTCATAATAATCATCATAATAATAATCATAAAATTCATTTTACCGCAATATAAAGTGATATTCACAGCTACTTAATGCAATGAAAAGCCTTTTAAATGAGTTCAAATTTATCATTTTAGCTCATAGGCATTGAATTGAAATGAAATGTGTTGAAAACACTCAAAGGACATTGGATTATTATTGCGAAAAAAAAAATGAAAAATATTAAATTATAAATAAAATGAGAATAAAGACATTGAGAGAGAAACGGAAACGAGGAAATCAGATTTGTTTAATTCAATGAAAGACTGAAGTCAGAGTTTGGAAAAAATTGATCATGAATTTCAAGGAAAAGTGCATTTTCGTGAAAAGTTTTCGACATATTTCTTTTAAGCTTCGTAAAATCATCTTGTGCTGACATCCACTGATAATTTTTTGACGTTTAAAATGCTATCTGGGATTAAGCGCCTCAGTAACGCATTTTTATAAAATAATACTAAAAAAAAGTTATTTTAACAGGAAAAACTTAAATTGATGCCTTTTATCATCATATTATGACGATTATTATGCTAAATTATTCCTAATAGTCACTTTTCACCGTTAATTTTACTCATTTCATGCTTTTTGTACTACTGATGTCCGAATAAGAATCAAACATGGTTGGATAATAGCAATTTTACTTGTGCTCAATCCCTTGTGTTTAATATTAATGATAATAATAACGAATAACAGAGGATAATATTAAATAAAATTGTTATTTCACGTATTATTTCCTTCGTTATCATTAAATTTTTAACCCATAATGCCATGAAATATTAAATCATGAAAATTTTTTTGAATTGTAAGGTTAAGAAATAGTGATGTTAACATTTTTTTGTTTGGCTTTTTCCAGGTAACAACAAATGACATTACACTTGAGGTAATGACAGTCAAAATAAAAAATGTCCCAATAAGCACAAAAAATTTAAAGGTCATGTTAGGATGAAAAACAATCCTGAAATGTCCTGTCCAGAGGCAATGAAAGTAATGTTCATTATTATTAATACGATATTTTTTTATGATAACGTATATATGAAAGTGAAAAAGTTAAAAATTACCCTATTTAAAAAGATTGATTGCTCTCTGGGGTGACGAAATTTAGAAAATATTGTGAATTTGATTATTTTGAAAGGAATTTAAACTTAAAATGACTCAATACAACGTGATCTATGAATTTAGAAAGAGATACAATCACAAATTTATACTCACATAATGAACTGTTGCTTTCTGACTTATTTGTAAATTTTTACTACTACTACTACTACTATTATGTTGTGTTGGCATATTACTCCGTTTTATTTTTCCAGCATAATTATTCATATTATTTGAATTTGTGGGACCGAGTGTACTCGATTTTACACCACCACATTTATTTCCTAATTCAACACCATTATTATGTGTGCCATGTGATGTGCCTGCTGCTACAGCTGCTGCGGTTGCCATCGCCAAATTGTCATCGTAATCAGATGAAGGTGTCGGTGATGGAGATTCACCAATGCCACCACTCAATGTTCGATATCGTGCTGTGCAATTATTTGCTCCAATCTATAAATTGAATAAAAAAAATATAAATGGAATCATTATAAAACATTATCTAGGAAAAATTGAGCTTAATTACACGTTTGCTTACAAACCAAAAACAAAGTAAATAAATTAATTTTTTTTCTTTCTGTTTTTCAGGAATAGTTGTTATTATTATTTTATGATTATTATGAACGCAAACAAAAAATATACCAGGTAATATTGCTTTTTATGCGCAGTTCTTAAAATAACATTATTTATCTATGTGTGATTACCACACGCTGTGATACAGGATCGTATGTGTTTTTTGGTTAAATTTGTTTCTTTTTTTGCTGTTTAAGTTTTGCTAAATAATAATAATAATAATGATAGTGTCTAGGAAATATACACAAAAGAAGGAAAACGTGCAGGAAAAACATTTATATCATTATTTATGTACACGCGTTTTTTTTTGCTGTGTAAATTGTCTGCAGATTTTGTTATGAAGCAGTAATTTGGGAGGTTTTACTCTGTTGTGGTAAATGGTATTTTAGCCAGATTTGTGATTATGATATTTTGGCGTGCTTTTTTGTCGTACTTTAAGATTTTTTCTGTGTAAATTTGGTTTTATGAATTATTTTATGAGGGAAACGTTTTTTTTAATCGAAAATCAAAGTGAAGAAGAAAAAATCCAGTATTTGAAGTAAAATGAGGTTAAATATTTCATTGAAATGTGTCAAGCATGACAGTTTGAAGGAAAAAATTATAATTTTCTATGAAGCAAGCCTTTGAAATGAGACAAGAAAATCGAAACCACAACATAAAAAGCCCATCTGATGAATGTTTTGTTGTTTCTCAGTGTGTTTTTTTCATCAAGGCTCACGTTGAATTAAAGTCATATAATTAAATCCTTTTATTTGTTGAATTTCAGTTTTCTTTAACACTTTGTTGTTTATCTGGGCTTCAATAAATTCACAAATAATTTTTGACGTTTTACTTCCCAAATTGCGTGTTTCTCTTAAACCCACGTAGCACATTCGTCTAGAAATTGACTGGTTGTTATTTTTTAATAATTTTATGATTTCAACGAAATCATAAGAAATCAAAATTTCCGTTCAAATTAAATGATTTAATTTAAATTTCATCACTTACCGATACTTGACTCAATCTTGATGTCACACTATGTAGATCTGACACTGAACCAGCATAATCTCCACTTTCTCTATCATGTGATCTATAAATAAATAATAATAATCATAAATTAATTGAATAAGTTTCAATTTTAATTTAAAAAAGAAAAAATCTTTCATACAACTCTCAGCCAATAAAATTTTATAATGAATAAATAAATTAAATTTAATTTTGTCCCTTTTACGCGTTTAACAACAAGAGCAACAACAACATTTTAAGAGTGAAAATTTAATCAGCAAAAATAAAATTAAAATTATTTCAATATTTATTACATTTTAATATTAAATGTATATATTTTTTGAGTTTGGTTCAAACACACACACAAAAAAAGGAGAACACGCGACATAAACCATAAATTTAATTTAGTAAAATTTTCATGTCGCGTTTCATCGTCCTAGGTATTTTTTGTGTATGTGTGTTGTATGGAGCAAAGGCTCGGAGTACATTATGAGAGTATTTCATTAAATTTATAAAAAATTTACCACATCACACAGAAAAAAATAACAAGGGTATGAGCATTATCTTAATTAAAGTCTCTTTTTTGATGTTTTTATTATTACATTAATATTCTATTTAAAGCTCATTTTCCTATCGTAATACTTTTAATTGGAAATGTTTTTTTTGTTAGTATGGCGATGACTTTTAGTACGAGTAAGCAAGTTGTTTCCTATCAACTCAAATTTTATTAAAATGAATACTAATTTTCAATGAAAGAGTTTTTGAAATTTAAATGCGATTTAAAGACGAAATTTGTCTCCGTCACTGCAATAATTTTACTATGAATTTTCTTTAAAAGTTCCCCTTCATTTTCAGTATTGACGAGAAACATTGAACTTTTAAATAATAATATTCATTGAATTAATATTCAACGTAGCCGTGAAATCTACATCGTACGATAATGAAACTCGATTTTCATATTTTCCTTTTAATTTTTTCGTGCTATATCCCGGCGTATAAAAATAATAATAATAATTAAATTTATGAAAATTGATTAATGTGAAAATTTTCATGTATAAATTCCCTCTGATGATAAAAATTCCTTCACTGGTTTAAATTAAATATAATTTATTTTATTTTTTTATTGCAGAGAGTTGATGAAATTAAAATTATCTGTACCTTGCATGTTTCAGTGGTATAATTGTTGGTGGATTTGGTGGCTGTTGTGGTACAATTAGGCCTCGTCTTGGTTGAGTACGTTGTTGTGCTGCAATTGAGATATCACCAGCTGATCGAAGTGAAATAATACTTTGACCATCATGTGGATGGGAAGTGTAACAAACACGACCATTACCCTGAAATTAAAATGGAAAAATAATAATTGTGAGTTTTTTTGATGTAATAAAATCGATTTAAAGATGTGCTAACTGGGCGCGTTGTTTGAAGAAAATCTGAAACAAAGTTAGATGTGCTAACTGGGCTCATTGTTTATAGAAAATCTGGAACACAATGCATGTGCTAACTAGGCAATTGCCAAACTGTTGATTTAGAGTCGATCTCAGTGTGTCAAGATTTACAAAATAACACCTTTTTCGTATTTAATAAATAAATTAACTTCAAAACTCCTGTCTTAAAATTCAAATTAGCTTTTAAACGAGAAAATGAATAATATTCAGATACTGTAACTTAATTTTTCAAACAAAGAAGAAAAATGTGCCATGCCAAGTACAGACTAACTTTTTACTTGTGCTCTAATTGAGAACAATTTATCAATTTAAAATCTTTCTACAAACTCCATACAAAAAAGAAGTAGTTAAAACAAGGTCGACTCCCCTAGGCTTGACTAAAAGATTTCTCCCTTAAAACTATTTCATTTTCTTCTTCTACACATTTTAAAGTTTCCTTCACTTTTTGTTGCAACAAACACAACACATAATGCAACAAAAGGTACTAATTTTCTTTTATCCATGCATTTTGTTGTCAGTATTTCATTTTATTTTACGCTTTCATGCATTGAAATCACACAAATGCAATTTCAAGTCAAGAGAACGAAACGAGTACCAACTGTGTGTAGGTTGGAACTGAGATTTGTGATACTTTTAACATGAGATAAATCAAGAAACAAATGCAATTTTTCATTGAATCGTGTATTTTCTTTTAAATGTAAGTTAAATTGAAGAAATGGAAATAAATGTTAAATGTAAGTAAATTCCACCTGAGCTTCTTTTAAAAATTGCAGTTCATTTCAAAACACCCCCTTTTATTTTTGTAGGTGTATTGAAATGAAATGTGATGGTAATAAGAAAATATCTTTGATTTAAATTGTATTTTAATCAGAATTGATTCGATTTTTATATCCTTTAGATAATTCATCGGGATTTGCATCGTAAAACAGGGAGAAAAATTATTCGAAAAATTGACGAAGAATCATTGGTTTGGTATTAAAATGAATTTAAACTGTCAAACTGAAAATAATTAGATCATAAATCAACAGGGAAACTCACTTGTATTGTTGCTGCTGGCCCATATTGGCCTCCCATTAAAAAATCATCTGGATCACTCTCGTACGGTGGCTCATCATACCAATGCTGTCCTGGATGATGTGGGGGTGCAGGTCCAAGTCGATATGTCGTTCCAGTTGTTTCATCATACATGTAAGTGTCATCTAAAATATAAAAATACCATAAATTTAATTTTTTCGTTCTTTGCAATTAATTTACACGCGAATTTCAAAGCAAATTCATTACATTGTAAATTTAATTTTCATTTTCAAGATGAAACCTGAAGAATACATAAAATCATATTGTAATGACAAACCCTCGCGGAACATAAATATTTTTTTTTGTATTTTCTATGAGTGAGTAAGTTAGTAAAATGATATAAGAATAAAATTAATGACTGCGCTAAAATAAAATTTATGACCATAAGAAGTGGAATCATGTTAAAATATATAAAAAAAAGGAAGAAAAAATTTTTCTATTCATTTTTATTTTCTATTTATTTTAACAACAATAACAGTTACAACGTGAATGCATATAGTTGTTTTTATTTTTTTTTTTTTATTTATCATACTCAATTTCACCACATTTTTACACTCACTCCCTGTTCTATTTTTATATTATTATTCATAAATGAATTGTATAAGAATTTTCCTATGAATTTTATTTGCTCATGTCTTTTAGTTGTTATTTTTTGTTTTCTTTTCATTAGACAATGAAGATGATCTGCTAAAATTACATCACGTTTATTGCTCATTTATGAAGTCCGTTTTATACTTCATTTTCATGAGTTTTTTTTCCTTCTTTCGTCCTTTTAATGAGATGGAGGAATGATGATGAAGTTTATTTTTATTAGATTTTGCTTTTTCTTTTTATTTATCGATAAACTTTGAGTTGTGGTAAATACATCATCAATTACGATAATCAAAATATGAACGAACATGATTAAATATCTATAAAAATAATTGGTTTGGATGGTTTAGTCTGGAGATGGTTATGAAATAGAACATGAAGAATAATAAGATTCTTTTGAGAGCAACCACAATTTTTTTAGGGTCCTTGAATGACATTTGACAGATTTCAATTTTAATACCCTTTTGAGAGCAACCAAAATTTTTAAGGGTCCTTGAATGACATTTCACAGACTTCAATTTTAAGACCCAGTTGAAATCAACCACAATTTTTTAGGGTCCTTGAATGACATTTGACAGACCTCAGTTTTAAGACCCTTTTAAAAGCAATCAAAATTTTTAAGGGTCCTTGAATGACATTTTACAGACCTCAGTTTTAAGACCCATTTGAGAGCAAGCACAATTTTTTAGGGTCCTTGAATGACATTTCACAGACCTCAATTTTAATACCAATTTGAAAGAAACCACAATTTTTTGTAGGGTCCTTGAATGAAATTTCACAGACCTCAATTTTAAGACCAATTTGAGAGCAATCACAATTTTTTAGGGTCCTTGAATGAAATTTCACAGACCTCAATTTTAATACCAATTTGAAAGAAACCACATTTTTTTAGGGTCCTTGAATGAAATTTCACAGACCTCAATTTTAAGACCAATTTGAGAGCAATGAGATTTTTTTAGGGTCCTTGAATGACATATCACAGACTTCAATTTTAAGACCCATTTAAGAGCAACCTCAGTTTTTTAGGGTCCTTGAATGACATTTCACAGACCTCAATTTTAATACCAATTTTAAATAAAACCACAATTTTTTTTAGGGTCCTTGAATGAAATTTCACAGACTTCAATTTTAAGACCCATTTGAGAGCAACCACAATTTTTTAGGGTCCCTGAATGACATTTCACAGACAGAATTTGTATAAAGAATAAATTCAATATTATTTCCAAGTCCCTCATTCCGTGATTGGAGTCGATTTCAATTTAATGAATGAATGAAAGGCAAAAACAACTTTTATTTATCGCATATTCATCACTCGCAAAATTATTTTATTTTTCTTGTAACAACTCACATAATAACACAAATTTTCACCATACTGCAAAAATTCTCACAATAAAAAATTATAATAACATCATTAGTGCTTATTTGTGTATAAATTTCACACAAAAACAAAAAAAAAGTTCTAATTAATTTTTTTTTGTTCAATTGAAATGGCCTTTAATAACGTTATCTGTGCAGAATTTTTGACTCAATTACACTAAAAATATTCAAACCCTTATCAAATTTTTGCTGATCATCATCATTAGAATCACAACAGTAATAATCATTAAATTATTATTATTTTTATCATAGTAAAAAAATAAATAAATAAAATGTGTGCTTACCTCGACTATCACGACTCATTTGTTGTAATCCTTGTCGTATATCTCTCAGAATCTAAAACAAAAAAAAAATAGAATTAAAATATAAAATTTTTATACTCATCATGATAGAGGACACTAACTAGATCATAGAGACATGAAAAAGGTGGATTATATTATTGCTTTTTACACAAAAAAAGGGAAAATTATGATATTTTGACATGATATTTAGCAATAAAGTCAATCAAATTTATTTCTATAACATCATAAGCTTATACTTTTTTTTATTCACTAACGAATTTGGATTATAATCATTAATTTTTTTTTTATTTTTAACATAAAAATAAATTAATATTAACAAGAGAAAAAATTTTTCCATGAATTTTTTCCTTATTTTATTTTAATTTGTATTCTTTTCATGTCAGTGTTATTTGTGAGAGTAAGTTGAATTTAAAACGACAACGGTTTTAGTTGACAACTACATTTTAAATGAAATGTATAAAAAAAATTCTTTACGGTCACTCAATTCAAATTTTTCGTTGAAATTTCAAGAACATTTTAAATGTAAAGAATCAAAAAGTCTCTTCATGGTCACTCATTTCAAATTTCTTGTTGAATTTTCAAATGTTCAATTTTCCTTAAAATTTTAAGTTAAAAGTTAAATTTTTTATTTGAAATTTAATCCTCTTTGTCTTCTTGACTACTTTATTTATTTATTTTAAAATATTTTCATTGAAATTGCCTTTAAAATATATTTGTTATGAATATTCAAATTAACATCCAAAAAATGTTGTTTATTTAATTTTCAATTTTATAAATATCTTTTCCAATGATAAATTAGAGTCTTATTTGATTGCTTTTAATGAAGAACACCATCTGATTAAATGTCTTCTTTTCCTCCTTCTATTTGAGTTTCAAGATTTATGTAGGTTGAAAAAAAATTGAAAATTTTCCTAAATAAACAACACAAATTTACCCCTAAGAAAAGCAAAAAGATGATAAATTTTCATAAGAAATACTAATTTTAATTTTAAGGGATTTAAAATGTTTAACTGTATCAAGAAGATTTATGTGAATTAAGAAAGGAAAAGTGATATCAAAATTTAAAGGACCAGTAAATTCGTTAAAGTGATATCCATAAATCAAAGTTCATTGCATACTTTGAGGATATTTAAAATTATTCAACATTCCATGTAAAATTCAAAATAGTAGTTGACTCTAGACGCAGAAAAACGTATGTTAAAAGAGAACCCTTGCAATTTAAATGTAAACAATGTAAATCGCCTTTGGCAAATAATGACAATAAAGTGTCATCTAAATATTAAAATTTCTTTCATCTTTTTTGTTTTTAATTTTGACTTTAAGCACACATACAATGTCAAATGAGATCATTTTGTGTATTTCCTTGATATAAATTGCTTCTTTCTTTTGATATTTTTTGAAAGAGGAAGACAAAGTTCAAAGTGACCATTTTTGACAAAAAAAAATTAAATCCTTGAAATTCTTTGTTTAACTTAACAATAAAAGGGTATTTTGATTAAAAGGTCATCATATTGTTTCATAGGAAATACCAATTATTTTATTTTCCTTTCATTTTACATTTGAAAGAATTTAAGTTGTCAAAAAAATTTGTCATTTTATTCTGAAATGTGTGAGTGTAATTTTATACGCGTTGTTTTGAACGTATGGCTTTGATTTTACCAAAAAATAAATAGACATTTTTTTTTTTAAAAAGGGTCAAGACAAATTTCTTTCTTTTTTATGTTATTTTTGTGCTTTTAGCCTGAAGGGGTTGATAGGATACATTGTCTAACCACAGAATTTATTGTTATGTAAGGAATTTTGTAATTTTATGATATTAATGAATCATTTTTATGGCGACAGAAGACTAATAATGGTCTGTAATTTTTTTAAATTTTTTCGAGGTGAAATTTTATATTAAATTTAAAAGACAAATATAATAAAACATAATTTTATGTTCTTTTTCGAAACAAATAACGGTCATTTTGAAATAACGGTCGAAAATTGACATAAATGGTCTTTTTCAAAAAAATAACGGTCTTTTTGAAATAACGGCCAAAAATTTAAATTTTAAAATTGACATTTAATTTAAAATTGACGTTTAATTTAAAATGACTGTTAAATTTCAAAAATAAAGGTCCCATGAAAGTTTTTGGGATTTAAGCGTTTTAATTGAAAATTTCTTTAAAAAGTTCTGAAGCCTTTTCATGTATTGTTTTTTGTCGCGTCTCGTTGCTTCAGTTAAAGAAAAACTGAATAGAAAAAAAAATGAAATACATCAGCACAATAACAAGGAATATAAAATTCTTTTTTGCTTTTAATAAAAATACCTGAATGCCATTTTTTATTGTTATTATTGTTTCATTATACTTATTTTTTATATAAAAATTTCCTAGAGACTGAATCACATTCTTCACTAAATCATCTTTGTATTAAACTACAACTCTTATGAAAAAGTGAAAAACTGTAAAATAAAAAAATATAAATAAAAACTTAAATGAAAAATAAAACACCATGATTTTTTTTTTCATTCATAGACATTTTTACATACACAAACACCCACATACACGTACAAAAGCATTGAATACCATTCTTTGATGAATTATGACGACAGCTCCATTTTGTGTGTAATAACTTTCGAAATAGAGAAAAATAAATGTATTATGAACCTAGGACTTTGACAAATAAAATGCAAAAAGAAACCATTTTATATTAAAATACAAAAAAAGAGAATGAGAAAGAAAAAATTACAACACCTTTTATCGTCAAGATAAAAGCAGTACATTTTTCTATTTTTATATTAAAAAAATTATTTAAATTTAATGAAATGATATCAAGGGACGTAAAACTGTATGAAAATGAGAGGAAAAATACATTAAATTGTCTTACTTTTGTTAAAAGTCATTTTGCTTTTGCATTTATTGCAACTATTAAGTTAATTTCATTTAAATTTTTCTTCTTAAGATTTCTAATCGTAGCTGTCAGTTTATTGACAATTGAAATGTCATTTAATTGAAAACGATTTTTGTTGTGTAAATAATGAAGATAGAGCAAACGATCATTAATTTAGTTAGACAAAGGATTTAAAATGAAGCTCTTGTCAGTTCATTTTTTCCTTAGGGGGTAAGTAAGTTAAATTTGACAATTCATTTTGTATAGATACAAATATGAAAAAGTCAAAAATCCTGTACGGAAATAGAGATTGTCATATTTTCAGTTGCGTACCCAGTTAAGCTAAGACACATGTCAAGTGAGATTTTGACGTTATTTTGACATTTCAAGATCTCAAAAGACACGAGACAAGATTTGAGAATTTGTTACAATTAATTGAATTGTTTTATCTGTTTACCCTGGTAGCCAAGTATAGGCTTGATAATCACTATTTACGTACAGATTTTGTGAAGTTTCCGTATGTGTGACTATACAAAATGAACTGTCATGTTTTACCTGCTTTTCCCCTTTACTGGGTAAGCAGATTAAATTTGACAGCTCATTTTGTATGGATGCACATACGAAAACTTCAATAATTTTGTTTTTTGACGTTTATTTCACGTTTAAAGTATACTGTATTTGCCCATTGAGATATGTCAAGTAAGATTTTGACGTTTATTTTACACTTGAAGTTTTTCGTATGAGTATCCATACAAATGTAACTGTCATATTTTTAATCTGTTTATCTGATAGGCTTTTGACACATGTCAAGTAAAATAAGATTAGGTTGACTGTTTGCTGTCATAATCTGAAGCTGTTTTGACAACCACGTCACGTCCGTCAAATTTGGGTTAATATTCTCTTTTTCATGTCTTCCAATTAAACAGATTAAAAATGTAACAGTTTTTCCCCCAAATCGCAATAACAACAAAAAAAGGTATGCCCTTAGGAAACTAATTCATTTATAACTTAAATATGTATGAACGTGCCTGACTGTTAAAAAAAGAAACTTTAACAATATACAAAAATATTTTATGTGTCCAGACGGTATTTGAACTTCATAAAATTCGTATAAAAAAACTTTTCATTTCCTAAAAATATTTTTCTCCATGTTCTTCTTTTTATTATTATTATTATTTTAATGTGGTCTCCTAGGCTATCGAGCTGAAACCTGACTTCATAAACGTACAGGTTTTTTTACAGAACAATAAAAGAACAAGGATATAAAATAATAGAAACAGATTCCTTCTCTAAATGTTTTCATTGTTCAAAATTTTACATGTGGATATAAAGCAATTTTCCCTACAATAAGGTAACTTAATATCGCAATGGACAATGCTAACACAAAAAAAATATGGTTATATGTTAAATTCATTCACATGTAAAATAAAAATGCGATTATATTATATTATTTTTGTGATTTTTTTATGATTTTATATTCGTTTAAAAATTTATACATGTTTAAATGTACATCAGCCTGCTGCTCTCTTAATTTTCTTTGTGTGTTCTTAGAAACACATCAAGGCATGGAAATAAGAATAATAAAAAAAGTTTATTTATTCACGTATGACAAATAAAACTTACAAAGTCATACACACACATTTCACATTAGTGTAAGAAAACTGGAGAGAGAGAGCCAGAGGATAATAAAAAAGGAAAATTTATGTCATCCTAAATGTTTCCGGGTATTTAACATCAAAAACTGGAAAAAACAGCTTTTTTTGGTCAATTTTAAACATGACTAAATCCGATTTTGTATTTTCTCTATAATTTTTTTTTTGTGTTGTGTGGCATGAAATGACACTGAGGTTGAATGACATATCATATTATATATTTATTTTTCTAAATCCTCTTACTCTAAGATTATAATGACAGTTATTATTTTCCGGACACTTGAATTGAATTGATTCACTTTTAAATAAGCTGTATTAAAATATTTATTTAAGTAAATGGCTTCCAAATATTTATTTGAAATTGAATAACATTAAAAAATAGTTTTATTTTTTGGAATATATCCAGCGAAATAATTGAAAATATGGGTTTTAACAGCGGGTGACACCTGTCTGTCTGCCTAAAGTTAAATTTGGTTTTTAAATGAAAATCAATAAAAAAATTTAAATTAATAGAAAATTGAGATTACTATTAACAGATAAAATTGAGATAAAATGAGTGTGAAGTTGGCACCCACGAATTGATGAATGACAAATTAAGAATTTTTCATTTTTAAGGGGGTAAGGGGAGTGGAAACCACGTGTGTCAAATTTAATTTTGGCAAGCCCTTACAGTTTTTGATATAAATCTTAATTGCTTCCCCTTGGTATCCGTTTCTGATTTTACATTCAATCGTAGCCCATTAGTGAAACTCAGTTGTCGACTCATAATCTAAATCGTCTTTTTAGGATCGAAATCTTGGGTTAGGTTTTACAGGAGCACCACCGCGGTCTCAAAGCGTCCTATCGTGGTCGAAATCTTAAGTAGATGCGAAATGAGAAGCTCCTATCAACATAGGTAGGCTATCTGGTATAAGGTTATCAATTTCTGATGACCTACAAATATTTTGAGGTTTCCGTAAGTGTATCTATGTTAAATCACGTATATGACAGAGAAAAAATAGCGCCAAATTAACTTTACGGCAATTAAATGAACTAACACAAATTTTTGCATTATTTTAATGACTAGTTTCGAAAATGACCACGTAAAGCGCCAATCTAACATTTTAGACATATTTTTTCGCGTGTATGGAATGTCATATAGATGGTTAAATGTAATATGTCAAAAGAACTGTCAAGGATGTCAATTTAACACAATTTTTGAACAAAAGCTCAATTGTGAGCTCAAATTTTCGTCTGAAGTAATATTTTTATTCAAATTTCTGGCTAACAGCACACCAAGCAATGTAACTCATTGTATGTTTACACACACATACATACAACCACACTTCTGTATAAATAAACATACATTGTATCACTCACACACATAAATAAATAATCACATTGGATTATATTGTCTGACTTTGTGTGTTGATATGGTTTTATACAAACGTTGCGGTATTATTATTGTTTATTTGTTTTCAGCTGGTTGCAGTACATTTTTTCTCTTAAATAACTAACACATGCATGGAATTATTATTACAAACTGCAAACGTAATTCATTTTATTTTTTACTTATTTTGTGTAGTTTTCTTCCCTTCCAATTATTAATAATTAGTGTGCTTTTTCTTGTTGTATTTTTCTGTATTTTATTTGTCTAGTCCTGTAAGGATTAAGTCAATTATTTATCAACAATTTTTTAATTTATTTAATTTTAAGGATCAAGAGATGTTGAAGTCTTTATTTAAGCCAAGCTAAAATTTTAGTTTACTTGGGATTTCCAGTATGTGTCTATGTGAGTTCAATGTTATCATGAGCGAGTCTGGAATAAATGCAACCATTTAGCTGCATTACACTGATTCTTTTGAAGGCTTCAGGGATTGGCAAATTCATGTCGATTTTCAATTTAATGATGGCAGTTTCATTTTTGGAACCTAGCATTCTTGGGTGTTAGGCTGATGCATGTTTTTGGGTAAATAGCAATTTAGGCAGTGGGTGCTCGTTCAAAATAAGTTTATGCCTCAGAGGATCCCTTATTTTTACCGGCCTCTTTACCACATACCTGACACCAAAAATCTCCTCTCGAAAGACAATGCCAGTAAAAATTTAATTTCCAAAATCGATAAGCCAATTCGATTTTGAAAATATATTGGAATCGGTGCAATCTTAACGACATGTTTGGCAACTGCTTAAGATAACACGTTTTAAGGTTTTTCAATGATTCAAGGCATTGCATAATCGACTCGTTGATGAACTGAGGACTGAACTTCAAAACCTTTCCATAAGAGCAACTTAAATTCATCTTAACTTAAAAGTATCATCAATTAAATGCACTCCTACTTGCATTCAATTCACTATCAATTATTTTGATTTGATTTAATTTCCATTAAATTGACGCTTCGTTACTTTTTCTTTTATTGACTGTCATTGAAATAAGATAAAATACAAAAAAACAAAAAAATTATGCATTAAATTTAAAAGATACTCAGAGGTATGCAAATGGCCTGGATTTGTTTTTATTTATACATTTTATAGTTAGATTTCATCTTCTCATCCCTTTTTCTATAAAAAAGTTTTCTTTAAATATTTTATCTCATTTTTTGAAGGATACCCAAAGGATATACAATATAAAATAAAATGAATGAACAAAGATAAGATAATGACATTTATTATTGAACGAAAGAGACATTGAAAAATGCATTTTCTTTTTCTTCTTCGGGTAACAGGAGACTTTGGTTAAGATTTAAATTTAAATGGAAAAGGAGTTGAAATCTTTAAAAATTAAAAAATTATGAAGCAAAAAAGTGAACATCGCTTAATTTTTTTACTGGTATATCTCTCTGACAACATTTGAATTTCTGACAGTGTGTATGGAGCTAAAGTTTAATTGTCATAATAATCACTGATTCCTCAGAAAATGCATTTCAAAGTAAAGCAATCGAAATTCTCTCACATTTCATATAAAATAAAAAAAATAATAAAATTAAGGGCTTTTGAAATGAGAAATGACAAAAGGCGTGTGATGATATTCATGAGTCTCAAGGGTAATCAGTTGTGGTTACAATTTTATTTTGCTCTTAACTCTGTCATGTCATTGCCGATTTTATGATCGCATTTCTCTGAAAATGAAATGAAATAGTTTTCAATTTAACTCAAGAAATTTTAGGAAAATTTTTATGGCTTCGTTTTATGTGAAAATTCCATGAAAATAAAACTTTTATCTTGTTTTTTTTCTTTTAAAAGTAAATTGTAAGGCACTTAAAAATTTTCTGACACTTTATCAATAAATATTTTTGGGTGTATCATGAAAAAAGGGAAAAATCATGATTATTATAAGAATATTATAAGATAGGAAACTGTGACGAGATATGATAACAGAATTTTTGTGTAGTATCTTAATTTCCATTGGGATTTTTCGATACATTTTTTCATGAATTTGATCAAAAAATGTGTAATTTTATTGTATATGGAAAAAAATTCCAGACATAGTTTCTCTTATTTTACTGTTATACGTGAAATAATAACAGACCCCAGTAATTCGCATGAAATATGTAGTACAAGTCCATTTACAACACATATCTATTCGATAAATTATGATGGAGGAGGAAAAAGCATGGAAAAATAAAGAATGAGGGAGTGTTATATAATATTGTGATTTTAACACCTAGATAAGAGAAATAAAAACGTGAGTAAATAAATCGACAAGTTGAAATGAAAATTATAGTTGAAAACTTGTTTTATGTTTATGTTTTTGTTTTCTTTTTTATTTTATTATAAAATAATGTGAAAGGACAAAGTGGTTGGTTTTCCGATAATAAGAGTTGAATGAGATGAATAAGAAAGGGGAGTCAGATTTAAAATGAGAAAATAAATTGGAGCTGTAAATTTTAAATGAGGAACATAAGCGCATTTTAATTGAGGGTTCAAAACAAGTGAAACTTGACACCTTCATTTTGGGTGAAATTACAGTGATAATCAGTTGAGACCATTTGGCCGTAATATGATCCAGTTTTTTTCACACCAGATCAAAAGGACTTGACGTACAGCTCAAAAGCTTTCAAAGATATAGAACCAAGGTTCGTTTTTAGGTTCAGAATCAGATACATAAGGTGCCACTCAGGTCATCAGGCGATCCCAGTGTGCCTGACCGTTGACATAGAGAGCCTTAGTTTGGGTTCTGTTATTTAAAAGCAATTGCTATTTTATCCAGCCTGTTAAAAATAGGGATTAAAACCACTGACTTTCGTTTTGAAACGTTTTAATCGGTTCTATTAGTACTAAATGGCTCTTGCCAACTAAGCCTCAAGATAAGTCCTCAATCATCTATATTTTAGGGTTCCATTACACGTGACTAGGATACTTTCTCTTATTTGACTTATTTCATCTTAGTTCCAAGTTAATCTCTCTTTTTCCTGGTCAATTTAATTTAAAACTAACATTTACTTTAAAACACTTCTAGTCTGACATTTAATACATTTACTTGAGTCCTGACTTTAAAATTGACCTTTGAACTTTCGACAATCGTAATATTATTTTTCACACAGCCTTAAACCTATTTTAAGACCGTTAGTGCGTTCACAACTCAATTTAATATCCTTATTCCATTAAATTTCAGATTGAACTGAAATGGGAACATCCTTTGATGCCCTCAATAATGTCAGTGTCTTGTCATACGAGCAAATTTTCTTGATAGATTCAACAGACATGGAAATGGACCCAAAATCGCATTTTTATTACAAAACCATTCAAAAAAATCTTTTTTTTTGTCAAACATTACTCAACACAAAATTTACCAGGAATAAAATACTCAAATAATGCAAAATTTAATTTTCACTCAAGTGAAAAAGGGAAAAGTAAAGAAAAGAAAAAGAAATAAATGAATAGAATATGACAAATAATACGTGTTCAAAGTGAGTATTTTTGGTAGTCGGGGGAAAATGATTGGGTTTAATAGATATCTATTCACATTTTACACACACAAAAAAAGAAAAAGAAGAGATAAATTGTGCTTCGTCACATCATCACACACGAAATAAGAAATTTGTCTGTATGTGTGTGTGTGTGTGTGTGAATTGATGTGCAAAATAAGAATAAGGGGGAATTAGTTGTGTGATTGTGAACAATAAAAAAGGTAATATTGGTTTTATTTTAATCTTTTTATTGGACACATTTCATCAAATAAAGAAAAAGTTCAATTTAATTTAAATTTGAATGGAAAAAATCTTCCTTTTGTGGGCTTAACATCGAAATAAAATGCATAACACAGATATACAAAATACATCACTTGCTCGGACAAAGTTTAAACTATGAAAATAAGAAAATACACTAAAAATAAGCCGACACGTATTTCGGGGTTTTGCCATTAGAGCTTATTTAAGCCTTTTACAGCCAGGAGGCTCATTTTTTAGTCATAACTTTTTTATTTTTAAAGATACAAAAAAGAGGAGATACTCATTTCGATACAGCTTCATATCATCTAAAACTTCTAGAAGAAAAGAAAAATTCGTTTGATGGAAAAATTTTGGGAAAAATCGCAAAAACAAATGAAAAAATAAATAAATTTAATAAAAAATTTGTTATTTGAGAAAAAGCAAAATATAATGCATTTTCATTAGTTTTTTTTCAATTTTTCCCAAAATTTTTCCATCAAACAAATTTTTTTGTTCTTCTAGAAGTTTTAGATGATATGAAGCTGTATCGAAATGAGTATCTCCTCTTTTTTGTATCTTTAAAAACAAAAAAGTTATGAGTTAAAACGTTAAAATGAGCCTCCTGGCTGTAAAAGGCTTAAATAGGCTCTAACGGCCAAACCCCGAAATACGTGTCGGCTTATTTTTAGTGTATTTTCTTATTTTCATAGTTTAAACTTTGTCCGAGCAAGTGATGTATTTTGTATATCTGTGTAATTTTTCTAATTTAATTTCAAATAAATAAATTTCTACCTTTCATGTCATTTTCATTATCAAATCTTACCTTTAAAAGGATAATTAAGAAAAAAAATAACTTACCTCTTCATGTTCTCTTTGAAATCTTTCCTTCTTCCTAATAGCTTCTTGTAGTTTTAACTGAAAATCCGGATTAAATTTAGAGATGTTATTAATAAGCAATTTTTTCAATGTAATTTCATATTTTTAATCCTTTAAAACTTTTCGTTCTTAAAATATGTCACTTACCCTTTGAATTGTCTCCTCAAAACTGGGTTGTGCTCCATTCATTTGAAAATTGTGTCTCAGTCTTTCACTTTGCTGTAAAAAATGAAATAAATAAGAAAAATTAAGACTTGTGTTGAAAGAAAATTATTTGCTTTTTTTTTTGTCAAATAAAAAGAATGCTCTAGTTTTAAAGAAGAAGAATAAATTCATATTCAGCACGAAAATGATAAAAAAATGGGGAAAGTTATTTTGAAGGATATTCATGAGCGCATTTTCTAAACCGCATTCACCATTTTTGATTAAATTTAACTTAAATGGACACGGACTCATGAAATTCCGAAGAAATTAGATTTTTAGACTTGTGTTAAGTTTTTCGAAGACGTTTGTAAGTTCTTTGAAGACTTTCGTTAAGTTCTTTGAAGACTTTTGATAAGTTTTTTGTAGAGTTTTGATTAGTTTTTTTGGAGACTTTTGATAGGTGTCTTGTAGAGTTTTGATAATTTTGTTGTAGTGTTTCAATAAGTTTTTTTAAGACTTTCGATAAGTTTTTCGAAGACTTTCGTTAAGTTCTTTGTAGACTTTCGATAAATTTTTGTTAACTTTCGTTATGATTATATAAGAATAGATTATATAAGAATCACCAATAGACAGACAGACGACACAACTGCCCACAATATTCACATTTTTTGTAAATCTACGAGCAAAGTATTTAAATAAAAGAATAATATTTTTTAGTTTAGTGTAAATATAATCCAAGAAAAACAAAATAAACCATAATAAGGAAGACACAACAAAAAATTTATATTCTTCTTAATTTGTTTTTCCTTTTGATTTATGAATTTTTTCATCCGGTAACAAGATTTCCACTTTTTATTACATGTTTTTATTACTATTATTTTTTTCGTTTCGTTTTATGCAAAAAAAACAAAAAAAAAATAAAAACTTAAGAAAACTTAAACCGCATAGTTGGACTAATAATAATTGTAATACAAATATAAAAATATGAAAAAAAGTAGAGTAAAAAAAGAAAAAAAAAGAAACATAAATGAGAACTTTGTTAATATTTTTTTTCTCAACGAATTTAAAAAATTATATTTCACGAAGGATTATTTTTTTTCGTTGTTTGCCTACTCTGAAATATGTTGATTTAAAAAAAGAATTTTAGAATTTAATGTCTGTCTATGTATGTGCTTCACAAATATACAAAAAAAATAAATGATGGAAAAAGTTTGTTGGTTGCGTCAAATCTCATGACAGACGTAACGGATTATGTGTATTTTTTTTATTTTTGTTTGTGAAATATTATGCGTTTTTTACTATTACTAAAACTTTCTTGAATTGATCTAAATAAATTTAAATTTCAAGTCTTTTTTCTAGATTTTTATATTTTTTTAATAAAAATTTAAGATTTTAATTCAAAATTAAGTCATTTCAATGTTTTCACTATTAACGGGTACTTTATATAGATAAATTATTAACTTAGCGTAGCTGAATCGTCGTACAGATCTACACAACATAAAATTTAGTACTACTAAAACTTGTACGAGGTGTATGCATGTATACGAAGGTTTAAGCTACGCTAAGTTAAGAATTTATCTATATAAAGTCGCGGTAATCCTCATTTAATAGATCCGAAAAGCATGCAATTAACATTACATTAGTAATTTTTCGATGAAATTTAATTCAAATTTTTTTTTCAAATGACTCTTGAGAATGTTAATTTCATCCTCTTTGTTACTTAAATTTATCGTTGAGCTTAAATCTATTATAAATTCAATTTTTCCAAGAGAGATGTTTATAACGTTGCATACATTTTGGAGCAAAATACTCTTTTGCTATGAAAGCTTAGATATGAAAAGGCGTCCACCTCGGACCGACGCCCTATTGTGTGCCCTATTGTATGAAAGCTTAATAAGGTCCTTTAATTTTTTTGTTACATTTTTGCTATGCATTTAATGTTATGAAAAATTATTTTATTTCAAGAGTCTTATTAAAAAAATCTTTTATTTTCGTTAAAAGCTTCCCACATCTCTTAAAATGCGTCTTCTGTCTTTCACTCATAATCAACATAATTTTTTTTTGCTTCATCTATTTTTTTTCATACACTAGGCTTTTAAATGCATATGCAAATGCACTTCAATTATTTGACATAAAAAAATAAAAAAATAAAATTCTCTTTTTTTCTGTCTGTCTTTTACTTTTAATTCGTTCATTCGTATGTTGACTAAAATAATGATGATATGCAAGTTCCAAAAAAAAAGCAAAATAATTTTTGAGCACGTATTCATAGATTTTCTTACTGTATCGAGAAAAAATGTTTTATAATTTGCTGAGAAAGCAAGATGTAAACATTAAATATCCCCTAGTGCGTGCAAAGCACTTTTGTGTTGAAAATGAAAATAAAATAAAAAAATTTAAAAGAGCCAAAACGAAAGAAGACAAAAAAAGAAACTTTTCTTTTTTCTTTTCAAACTATTTTTATTTCATTTTATTTTAGAAGTACGATTTTCTTTTATATGCATTTTTTTATTACACATGCAATGTGTGTGTATGTAATTATTATTGTCATCGTATTTTAAGTTTTCCTTTTTTAATTCATTTTCTTTTGACTTATTTTTACTCATTTTTTGTGAAATTTCGTTATGATACACAAATAAGGAAAAAATCATACAGAAAAAGTCAGGATACCTGAAACTCTTTTCTCGGTCGTTTACCTTGTCTGAAGAAGGTTTTTCTTTTTTTTTTATATGTGTAATATTCACGATAATTATGAAAAGTAAATTACTTGATGAGGATCATTTACAGGAAAAAAAGTACAAAAAAAAGAAATGAGACTGCAGGAAATGAAAATGATTAAGGGAAATTTACAACAATTTACATTATATCTATGTTTTGTAGATTAAATTCAATATTTAACTCCCAAAAGTATGCAATCAACATTTCTTGTAAATAATTGTTTACTGAAAATGACGTTTTTGATGACATTAAAACTTAATTTCAGTTAAAATTCTAATTCAAAGCACTTTGAGAACAGTTTATTGGTTTTCAATTGTCTTTAAATCATTATTTCATCATACAATCAAAGTGCATTGCATACCATTAGGCAGTAAAATAGTTAAAAGTCATTTTTTTGTCTAGTAAACTATAAGTACCTTGAAATAAAATGATGATGGTTAAATTAAAAATTCATGAAACTTGTCATACATAAAATAAAAAACATAAGGACTTGTCTGTCGATTTCCATTAAACCAGCATATAATCAGACATTTTTGCACTTGAAGCATATGAAAATAATAAAAAATGAAAGTGTAATGACTGGTTTTTTTTCTTGTCTCTTTAATTTTTTTTTTGTATGTGATCGCACTTTATGTGCGTAGTTAAGAGTAAACCTGTCAAGGATGTGTAATTTTTTTTTGTGGATGTGAAAAGGATACGTTTATCATGCTCAAAATTTATTCATGTATCATTGTAACGATAGAAATTTGTCTGGAACTTTTATGTCTGGTTATGTTTTTTTTAAGTATTGTTATTATTTTTATGTTGTTTTACTTTCGTGCAGACAATTACAATTTTTTTTTTATTTCTGTGAGTATGCAAAAAAAAGGATGTATGATGTCCTTTTGTTCTTAACATTTTTTTTCATGTCTCAATGTGTGATTATAATTATTTTAACTGAAGCACGTCTGAATTGGAGCTTAGTGAAAACACTTTCATTTTAAATTCTATCACTTCAAATGAAACTTACTCTTAATTGTGTTGATGTTCCACTATTTTGATTTGGTTGCCTATCTCTCCTATTCACAGTCTTTAATCCTCTCAATAATCTTGCTAATGTTGTTCGTTTTTTACTTGTCTCACGACCATCCGTTGGTGGGAATTCATAAAAATAGGCAGATCTCGGACTTAAACAGCTAGAAAAGTAAAAAAAATATCATTAAATTGATACAATTAAAATAATTTTGGGATTAATTTGAAAACATTTCCATCTAATATCATATTACCCACAAATATTATTAACGCTTGATTAAGACAATAAAATAATAACATTATACTCGTAATAAGCGGAAATACGAATATAATATCATCATATTAACGTACACACTCATACATACTCCCATACAAAGAAAAAATGTCACCAGATATAACGTTAAATACTTGTCATGTTAATCAGTGACAAATACACACTTCATATTTGGTGTCAAAAGACGTTGTATGTTATTATTATTATTTTTATTATAATCATTATTAGATTATAGAAAGACACACACCAAAAAAAAGAGAGTAAAGTACGGCATAATACAAGAATAGAAGATTTTATAGTAAATGTTTTATATTGTTTTATGATTTTCATCATGAAATAACATGATTATTATTATTTTATTGGAATAAGTGTTATGTGTAGGACGTGTTTATATTGTAATTGATATAATAAGAGCTTAGGAATGATATTTTGGATTTGACATTTAATTGAAGAGTCTTTTTTTTATATTAAAAGTTAATTTTAAAGCATTTTCAATTTTAATTTAAATTTTTAAAGTGTGGTAAATCAGTCTCCAGAAAAAATTGAGGAGGTTTCACCACTGAACGGATAGAAAAACCGGGACCCTTAGAATTGATCTTAAATTAAAAATTAACGTTAAGTTTTTATTAAGAGTATCTTTTAATAAAAAAACTTATTCAACAAGGAACGAGAGTCTTTGGGGAGGTTTAAACGCTCCTCATTGTTTGTATCTTTCAAAATGTTCAGCAAGACGTATTGTGACATGGGACTGTAAAAATTCAACCCCTAAATTACATTTTAAATTATTTTTTTTGGTTCACTTTGTTCGTTTATTTCATTTAATTCTTCACTGCGACTCTCTTGATATTTTTTATTTGTTCTTTAATTCTACGATTTCTTTGGCTGACAAACAGCTTTCGAAAGGGTTTTAAATGTTTTTTTAGCACTTAACATTTTTATTGATATTATTACACATGTAACTTAATTAACACTGACTTAAGTACACTCCAAGTTGAAAACACCCCGCAGTACAAATTGATTTGGTCCGAAGACAGACATATTTGATTGGCGCTTGCAGGGTGTTTAGAGCAATTCGTTGTCCAGCGGGTAATGCCATCTTGTAATCATTATCATTATCACATACTAAAATAATAAAGGTATGTAAATTCATACAGAAGGCAGCTTATTTTGATTTTTCAATTTACAGATAAACAAGTTTGATCAGCGAAACTGGACCTACTCAAGTGACTGGTATCGATATTTCATATATTGAGAGGCCGAAAATGGCAAAAATGCGTAGGAATAGCATTTACAGTGTATTAATTCAATTACAGCAAGTAAAATCTATCAAAAAGGTCACGATTTCCATTTTTGATCACATTCTTAATGACTTCTACTCACAGTTCTAAAATCGTATTTTCATTTCTTTTAATTGGGAATTTTTCAAAATATTTTGAATCATCATAAAATCACTTTAATTTCCCTCCAAACGAAACCCAATATCAGTCCATTTATAATCTTTATAATATTGTAATTCTATTATGCCACCTAATTGGAATGAAATTTAAGACAATCTCTAACATTATTATCATTTCTTAATTTATTGTTGTTTTGTTGTGGGATTGAATGTCACTATAAATTATTGTTATTAATATTATTTAGAATAGAGCTTCAATTATTGTGTCTTTTTTTATGGTAACTAAATGTCATATTAAAATTTTTCCATTTTCATACTTCTAATATTTTTGTTTTTGAACTTCTCAAATTACAACAATTTTAACGCATTAACAGTTGGATTTACATGATGTGAGTTTTACATTTTATTTTGATGACTTTAATAACCCACGAATTCATAAAATTTTACTAAGACGGATTAGATTTAAATCTTTTTGATATTAAATGTCGAGAGATTATCGTGAGATTAAAAGTTAAATGATATTATATGGAAATGAGTGTTAAAATAAAAAAAAATTGGATTAATTTTGTTTTAGATTTTGATTGTTTTTTTTATGATGACCACAAAAAAAGGTGAAATTTTACCTTTGCTGTGCTACAGGTACACTTGTGGCATTTGGTTGAGATGAACTACAAACATTTGGTTGGACATTATTTCGACCTACACGTGGCGCAAAAACACCATAACCGAAACCATAAATTTCATCTTCTTCCTTATCTGAAAGACAACTAGATGGCTGTAAAATTGAAAACAAAAAAAAAATTAATATCAAAATTAAACATTTCAAATTTAATCACAAACTCACGGAATATTTTCCTGGCACATAAATTGGTTGACTATGACTATTAGGGAGGCCACCTTGCAATGAGCCACGATGTCCTCGATTTGCTCCAACACAATTTCGTTGTGGACTTCGTTCTGACCAGGCTTCTTGACGTGCCGATTCAATCGACATTAGCACTTCGTTAAACGGGGCCATTAATAATTCACAGTAAACTGAGGCTAAGCCTTCTAAATGTCCTCGACTTCCATCCTAGAAAAAGAAAAAATATAAAAAATTAAATTAAATTAACATGATTCAATAAAATTAAAATTAAAATTGAAATACGAGAGCATCATTTTTGATTGAAGCAACAATTAAAAATCATGATACAATCAAAATTATATGAATTTAATCAGTGCAAAACAATGACAATCACACACACCTTCTTTGATACTTCATTATAATATGATATAAATAAAAAAATAAATGCAAGCTGCACTGAAAAAAAAAATTAAAATAAATATGTAAATAAAACGTTAATTAATGCGTGATTACTCAATAAACAATTTAATGTGACAAGCATCTGCTTAATTTTTGATGATATTTCAACATGATGAACAAAAAAACTCACACACACACATAAATTGCATCAACACAAAAGATAAAATGCATTTTTTTTTTGTTGTTCAAAATAATGGCAAACAATGAAAAAATTGCCTGTAACCGTTTATTTACTTAAATTTCCAATACGAAATTTAATACAGATTTTTTTTTCATTATTTTATTTTTTTTTATTGTATTTTATTGCATTATTTTTTGTTGTATTTGTTTTTTAAATAAAGGAATTAAAACCGTTAAAGCTTCAAAGAGTCAAATATTTTAAATGTTGGATTGAATCTGATTGAATGAATTTCAAAATCACAGGCATTGGCTTTCATATCGTGGTTTTTCATTGAAGCTTACCAGATGGCGCTGAAGGCAGATTTTGCGATTTACACGGAAAAGAAAATTGTAAAGCAATTAAAACAAAATAAAGAGTCAGCCACCAGACGGAAGTTATCAACGACCTTGTCAGCCTTGAAGAGGGGTTTTTCGAACTCTCTAGACCCTCTCCGACATGCTCCAGGTGTCACCAACGACTTTTACCCTAATTTTATTCTTTTGTGTTAATTTTTCAATTTTTTTCTCCGTTTAACTGTCAAAATGAACTCTCAGCGCCACATTAGGCTTTCCTGAAAAATTTTCCAAGGGAAAAGTCGTTAATGATTTTACAAATTGTAACACATTTTCAATCCTGAGACCTGTCAAAATCGTAGACGACTCCTGGATATATTTAGCTTGAGGTCAGACCGGGTCCAAAAGCGCTTTTAAATATAATTTTAAAAAGAATCGAATTTTTTTTTTCAGACATTTATCGACGATTGATGAGTTGATTGATGAATTTAATCCATTATAAAGTTGAAAATGTGTTTTAAATAATTGCTTTACAATGTAATAGCTTCAGGGGAAAACAATTGTTTTACATTTGATTTAATAATTGAACACAATAAAAATTTTGAAAGTGATAAGAGCTTGCAGTATATAATGGAAAACAGCGTGGATTGGGGGTGTTAAACACATGAAAACTTTTACAAAAAAAAAGTTAATTGAATTGAATTTCAGAGGAAATTAAATTGAATCGATTAAACCAAATACGAATTTTAGTGGTTACTAAGATCGAACTAGGCCTCTTGAATTGAAATGTGATTTGTTCACCACTGAGCTAGGCTGCCCCTGATGAGAATGCAAACCTTAAACACTTGATGCATTACTGATTTTAATTGAAATTCATTTAAAGTAAATTGGAACTTAAATTCCAGTTAAATTTAACTTCACACCCACATTTCATTCCTTACCATCACCTCTTATTTGCCTTTACACAAATTCCTAATGAATAAAATGTTTATTAATGGATAATTAAATCAATACAAAAACCCTACTTCAAGGAATTTCTATACATAAATTCATGAGAAACTTTCAACCATACAAAGACACACACACAAAATTATTACACAGATAATAGCATGAAAAACATTTACAAAGGTCCTCACTGCTTCAATATTATTTTAATAAATATTAACCCTGTTATTAACCCAAATACAATTTAATTAAGTCCTAAGTCATTAGACACTGATTGCTTGTCATACATGTATGAAAAATTTATGACCCGACCTTTGTACATTTGTTTTGTCGTCCAGACACAAAATTTTCTAAAGATAAATGATAAATTTTTATGAATGTGTGTTGCTTTGAAAGCAGTAAGAAGAAAAATAATGAATAATATTAACCTTTTTCCTTTTTTAATTCAATCTTCCTAATACTTCATTTCATTACAAAAAAAAGAAAATCTTAACCTAAAAATAAATTGAAGATAAGTAATTCTTGGAAATTTATGGTCTTTCACATAAGTCTATTAAAAGCTTTCATAACAAAATTTATTTTAGATAAGTTAAATTTGGATTATTTTATTTTATTACCTTTCGTGAAATTCGATGAAATTGATGGAAATTGAGTTATTTCAAGATTTATTTCCTTAATTTTCGAAATGAAATATTTTACACATAATTTTGATTGTTTATTTCGTGAAACGTCAAATTAACATGTGATCGAATTGACAATTTTGCTTATGAAACACAGTCTGTGTCACTTTTAACCCTTCCATTAGAGTTTGGGTAAATTTGAATGTTAATCCAAATTGGATGAATTTTTGTATGAAAATTCAAAAAAAAAGTCGAAGAAAAAATATTTTCTTGGCAATTCGATTCTGAATTTTTGATTAATTTGGGTTAAATAATTTTTTTGAGGTTTGAGGTCATTTAAAGTAAAAAATGAGAAATTCTAACCACTGGGTGGTTTAGAAAAGTGCATTTCGATGGGACTCGTTTCAATGAATAAAATCAAATTTGATATATTTCGCGATTTTGACAAATTTCCGCAATTTTGATTTTTTTTTTAAAAACCACCATATTGAAAAAAGACCGCTCTTTTGAATAAATTTGAAATTTTTGAAAAAAAATTGAAAAAACGAAAATTTTGGGCTTGTGACTGTTTTAAGGCTCTGGAGCCCAATTCCTAACCCTAATCTCAGAGCCAATGAGTTAAAGTTCATCTTAGTATACTTCTTATAACAAAACAAATTATCAATTTTTAAAAATTTTTAACCGTTTGTAACGATTTTTCAGGCTCTGGAGCCCAATCTCAAAACTAATGAGTTTAAAATCATTCTTAAGACCTCTTCTGTCTAACAAAAAAAAATCCGACCTCGCTCCGATGGACCATTCCGGTGTTATGGACAGAACAGACAAACGGACACATGGACTTACAGAGTGACGGCGGAAAAACCGTCTGTAATAGTGCATTTTTTGAGGCTTGTAACCGTTTTAAGGCTCTGGAGCTCAATATCTGAGTCTAATCTTAAAACTAATAAGTTATAAATAATCATCGTGAGCTCGTCTATCTTACAGAAAAAAACCAAACCTCACTCCGATTGGTCCTTTCCTTGTGTAAGTAGGTATTTTTGTCCCAATTTTCACTTGATTTTGCAATATTTCGAATTTTTATGGTACAAAATTAATTTTCAATATTTTTGCTATGTAATGCTTGATAGTGCCCACAAAATGGTTAAATTCTCTATAATCTGTCCAAAATTCTGAATACAAAATTCTTAAATAGAGAATAGATCAAGAGTAACAATATTTCGTTATATTTAGGATACATAGCGCCGTTCAACTGGTAAAAATGTGAGAATGTGGTCGAAGGGTTAAAAGCATGTCAGACAAAAAATATCTTTTGTCATCAACAATCATCAATAGTTTGTCATAACTTTCATAAACTCAGTCGTGGTAGGACGTGAATTTAATTTATCTAGTAATTTTGTCTCACGTGTGTCGTTTTTCTAATTTTAAAAACTTTTATTTTAATTTTAAGTGAAACTATTTCTAAAATGGTAAGTTTTTCAGACAATTTAACAGGAATATTTAAAATTTGACCTTGACCTTCAACCAACGTGATTTTATTATTTCAGGTTGAACCACTTCGTGTTGTCGTCACCGGTGCTGCTGGTCAAATCGGTTATTCCCTTTTATATATGATTGCAAGTGGTGATGTTTTTGGACCTAAACAAAAATTGATCTTACATCTCTTGGACATCGCTCCAATGATGGAAGTATTGAATGGTGTTGTGATGGAATTAGCTGATTGTGCACTCCCATTATTGGTCGACGTTGTGCCAACTGCCGATCCAGCGGTTGCTTTCAAGGATGTTTCAGCTGCATTTTTGGTTGGTGCAATGCCACGTGAGAATTCAAACAGATTTATTTTATGAATTCATGTTAATTTCATTTTAATTCCAGGTAAACAAGGAATGGAACGCAAAGATCTCCTTTCGGCCAATGTAAAAATATTCAAAGTACAGGGCGAGGCGATGAATAATTACGCGAAAAAAGATGTAAAAGTTTTGGTTGTTGGAAATCCTGCCAATACAAATGCCCTTGTCTGTTCACACTATGCACCCTCAATTCCAAAGGAGAATTTCACTGCAATGACCCGGTTGGATCAGAATCGTGCATCTGCCCAAATTGCCGTGAAGGTTGGTGTTCCAATTGAAAATGTGAGAAATTGCATTATTTGGGGAAATCACTCATCGACTCAATTCCCCGATGTGCGAAGTGCTAAAGTAAAAATAAATGGTACTGAGAAGTCAGTTTATGAGGCTGTCAATGATGATGCATGGTTAAAGTCAGTTTTTGTTGAAACGGTGCAAAAACGCGGAGCAGCTGTAATTAATGCACGTAAAATGAGTAGTGCAATGTCCGCAGCGAAAGCGGCTGCAGATCACATGAGAAGTTGGTTCCTTGGCACGGAAGATGGTAATTTTGTTTCAATGGGTGTCATCTCAGATGGTAGTTACGGAATACCGAAAGATATTGTTTTCTCATTTCCGGTTGAAATTAAAAATAAACAGTGGAAGATTGTTCAAGGACTGACGGTCGATGATTTTGCTAGAAATAAATTGGAAATCACTAGCAAGGAATTGTTGGAAGAAAAAGCAGAAGCGATGGCTATTTGTGCTCAAGATTAAAAAAAAATTAATTTCAAAAATAAAACTTTCCATAAAAAAATACCAATTTTGATCCCCTTTTGAATCAAAACTCAATTCTAATATCCTGTCATGTTAATGTCTAATCCATTAAATTGATGTTGGGTCATCCACATCAACTCAACTAAATGAAATTTCATGTCCATTAAATTCATGTAGTACAATAAAAAAAATTCAATACACACATCACATGCTAATTACCTAAAATTGTCGGTCAGTCATTCAGTTTCTCAATTAGGCAAAATTCAATTATGTTATTTATTATGTTTTGATACGGTTTTTACCATGCCAATAAATGGAGTAATGTTGTTTGATATTAATTTTATTGAAATAATACGAGGGCAAAGTGTTGTGTCATATATAAATTAAAAAAAATTTTGACATGCATGCCATGATTCAATTTTTTTATACCCAATAAATGTGTGAGAGAGATTTTTACATATTTAAATGTGATTTTCAAATCCATTACTAAATTTAATTTTGTAGTGTCAATCGATGACCAAAAAATGGTTCAATTTGATTTGAGAATATGAGATATGAACGTTGTCCATTGACAATTTTTCGCAAATAACTTTTGTGATCATTTTTTTTAAAACATTTCTGTAGATTTGTAAAAAGTATTGTGCGTCTGTTCGTCCGCCTATGTTAAAATCGCATATTATTCCAAAAGTTCCCGATACGTTAAAAAGACGCCAATCCTTAAAAGAGTCGCCAATGACGAAAAAAGTCGCCAATCACGAAAAAATTTCGCCAATCACCAAAAAAGTCGCCAATCACAAAAAAGTCGCAAATTACAAAAAAAGTCGCAAATCGCCACAAAAACCGCTAATGACCGAATTGTCCAACATGGCCAACATTTCCAAGATCGTGAATTCTATCTGTAGGAATGAGCTCGTGCATAGTTCAAAAAAACCTTTGTGAAATTTAATTTTAATTTTTTAATTTAAAACACTGAGCTAATTTTTATTCTGCACACCTTCATTCAATGCAAATCCTTAATTATAAAATAAAATAAAATAAAAATGTGTGAGAACGTGGAATATCCCATTAAAAACACATTTATTTACAAAAAAAATTTGCAGGCATCACATTACATATCCTTTTAACCTTTTTCTGTGTGTGTGTGTTTGTGTGTACATTGTACGTATACTTTGAAAATAGAACTGCAACCCATACATGAATAAAATTCTAGCTGTGTACTAATTAAAATAATTAAAAGTTAATGAGTTTTTATGCTGTTATATGAATAGAAATCCGAACATGTAACGCCTGAATAATGAGAAAATGTTGCTTCTTCTTTTATTTTATTTTAATTTTACATTTTTTTGTATAAAAAGCGAGTGTTTTCACAAATTTGATATGAAGTAACAAGAATAAGGCAGCATAAATTAATGTTTTCTCGTATCCATGCACGGCATTCACTTGATCTTTTCACAAATTTTCCCTGCATTTCGGGAAAAGTACTCAAGAATGAATGAGAAATGGATTAACACAACGATCTCTCATTAAATAATATAAACTAAAATAAAAAAATTTGTATACATTTACATCACATATCAACTTTTCCTGTGTCAAATACATCCTTTTTCATATAACATTTAATATCATGTAAAATACAAAACATTGTAAAAATTTTTGCATTTATAAGAGTAAGATTATGAGGATGAGAAAAAACAGAATAACTAACACAGAAGAATTAATGTGCTGAGTATAAAATAGATAAATTGCCTATTAAATCATTCAAAGTAAATTCACATCAGTTGCAGAGACAGTGACTGAGTATGAAAACAGAGACTTTTAGCTCATTAATTTTAATGTGTGAATGTTGCTGTAAAAATATATGAAAATTAAATGAATTTATGTATGAAATGGAAAAAAGAAAGAGTGACTAGACGGTAATTAGTTAAAAAGGAAAAAAAGGTGATGATTGTGAGTCAAGTGTTAAATGAATGATGTTTTACTTGATTCAATTCTTAGCTTGAGGTTAAATGTTCAATTATTTACGTGTTCTGATTTTAATGCGTTTCATTTTCTACTTGCCCTAATTTAAAGGCGTTTCATTCTCTATTTGCTCTGATTTCAAGAAGTTTCATTTTCTACTTGCTCTGATTTCAAGACGTTTCATTTTCTACTTGCTCCGATTTCAAGACGTTTCATTTTCTACTTGCTCCGATTTCAAGACGTTTCGATTTCTACTTGCCCTGATTTTAAGGCGTTTCATTTTCTACCTGGTCTGATTTCAAGGCTTTTCATTTTCTATTTGCTTTAATTTCAAGGCGTTTCATTTTCTATTTGCTCTGATTTCAAGACGTTTCATTTGCATCGTGTTCTTAATTCCATTTTCTCAATTCAACTGTACGTAAATTTTTAGTAAAGTTTAAAATATTAATAATCTACCAAAATATCTCCCACATGCAATTTAACAGTTCATTTATTTTAAATTTTACATTTACACATATTTTCATTAATTGTCTAAAATTTTCATAAACACAAGTCAAACTCATAAATTGCAAAACAAATTTTAAATTTCATGTCTTGAAATTGTTGCTTCTGGGAGTAATTATCGATTGAATGAACAACAAAATTTAACACACACACATTTCATAAAAACTTTTCATGTCTTAAAATAAAGACAGACACCACAAATGCACCATACATTCACTCACACACACTTCAAGTTTCTAATCATCATATCAAGGAAAAATTTCAAGTGGAATATAGAAGAATATTAAGTGGTAGGTGGAATTTTGCTCATATGAGTAAAGAGAATATTTAGACGATAATAATAAATAATCACAATGAAAGAACAATGAACGGATTTAACTTGTTGAACTTTGCTAAGCACACAAATATACATGGTAAAAATATCTGTATTGAAAAGGGATTAAAGTTCTTTTGTTATTTAACGCGAAAGAAGAAGATGTCAAGTCAAAAGAAAAAGGAAACCAGTCCCTTTTCTTTGTTTAAACAACTTTTTCAATATTGAGATTAGCAAATTTGTGCACTTGATTTAATAATTTTTTTTAATAATTATATCAGTTTCTGTCATATTTCAATTAAACGACCCATATTTTTTCTGGTTTCTCTTACTTTTGATTTCATTCATCAAATTTTTTGTTTTTCATTAAATATTCATAAAATCTATCATTGAATCTAAGAAAATAATTATAAATTTGTCTTAGATACCTTTTTCGATATCATTTTTTTTTATCAACTGTCAATTAAAATCAAACCTTCCATCAATAACAGAATTTTTCACTTTTTCAATGTTTATAAGAAAAAATTTTACAGGATCATCACATTTCATACCAAATTTATAACTGAAAATGTAAAACATGATCGTGAACGATAAACACTGGCGCATATTATAAATGGAAAAGTCATCCAATAAAAGTCGGCCAGTTTTGAAAATTTTAAGGGACTTTTTTTGTATTTGGCGACTTTTTTCTCCATTGACGACATTTTTTGGATTGGCTTCTTGCAGGACTCTCAAAAATAATTAGTGGATTTGGATCCTGAATTCTAAAATTTTCGATTTTGTAGTTTCTCATCTTGAACATTCAAAAAGTAGTGGGTGACTTTTAATTTTAGCTTCATACTCCAATTCAGATCATAAATTTAAAAAATGACAGGAAAAGAATAGGAAAAAAAAATTCATCACCAACAAAATTGACATTAAAAAACTTTTACATTTAGATTCAGCAAAAGCAAAAAATAATTTACCGTTATTTTTAACATAGCACTTGATGGTGCTCGGTAATCTTAGTCACGGATGAAAAGATGAAAGACGAAAAAATTATGCCTTTAATAATCAGTTTTTCTTCTATCACGGGTTTGTTTTTGGTGATATTCAACGGTTTTTTTCATTTTACGAGCAAAGAAAAAGTTTTTATATTAAAATTTTAAACCATCTTAGTTAAGGATTTGTTTTTTTTTTCTGTGTGATATTTGAATGGTGAATTGATTTAGTTTTTGTTTTTATTTCTTTTTATTTTCAGCTCAAAATACAATTCAAGTGCAGTTTGTATGTGAATCTGTTAAAATTCGTACAATAAAATAAAAAAAGAGGTAGTTTTGGATTTGGGTAATGAAAATTTATTTAAAAATTTATCATAAACCTTGTCGTTTGAGTTTGTCAGATTAATTTTCTTCTTCCAATAAGCTAAAGGCAGAAAAAATAAATCAAAGTATATGTCAAACAAAAATTTTTGTTATGATTCAGCATTTATTATAAAATTTTTATTTTTTTACGTATTTTATTCAATTTTGCTTTTTTTTATTTTATTTTTTTATTAGATGAAAATAAACAATTTTCATATGAGATTAATCTTGAAGGAGCACACACACACATACACGTAAGCTGATGAGCGTAAGTGAACCCTCCTTTTTTGCGAAAATTTTAACATAAATTCATGAAATTACCTAAATAAAGAGACAAATTTCAAGCATTATTTACTCATTCATGCTGTTTATATTGCTTTCAATTTATTTATTTATTTTTTCCTCATCATAACAGATCCCCGTAACTATGCGTATGTCACTCTCCCAGAATCGAAGCGCAAGGAAGTTGTAATAAAAAAATGAATGTTTATTAAATTCTTTTATATATTCCGCATCATCATCATGTTTTTTTCACATCATGTATCAAAAAAATCTTGTTATATGATAAAAAAATTGGGCGATGATCCGTTTCAAGGAGGAAAATAATATTAAAAAAAAATCGTATTATCAGGATCACTTTATTTTATTGTTCGAAAAATTTTGTTTAAATTTAAATAACCTATTTATTTTAACATCTCATCAGCACAAATATGGAACAACAGAAAACAAGGAAATTTTTATGATTTACTTTTATCATAACGCAAAATATGAAGTTTGTCGACAAGGAACTTATGTCGTGGTATAAGAACAAGACACGCACACACACATACAAACAACATCAACAACAAAATTTAACATTTCTATTTGTTCATATAAATTGCCAAGAGGGAACAATATTAAATGTTCAATTTTCTTGATGTTTCATCATTGTTTTACATCAACTTCAACAGAAAAAAAAATTATATTTATTGTTTGTGTGCATTTGAACAGACAAAATTGTATTTTAAAGTAAATTTTCCTCAAATATTTATCATGGCACGAGATTAGCTGAAGATGCATCATATTATATGAACTGAAGACGGAGAATTCCCAAATGGATTGAGAAAATAATAAAAAAAAAGAAATGTCAAGGAAAAAAAATATTGCAAGTAAATAAAATTTAACGAGATTCCATTTGAAATTGAATTGGATGTACGAGGGTCCTTTAACCTTAACAGATAGATTGTGTCATCAAATTACATACACATATCAAATGAAATGTAACCTCAAGTGTTTCCTTTAACGGTGTTGTATGTTGCTGCAATAATATACAAGTAATTTTGTTGATTGGTTTATTGAGTGAAGGACAAAATTTGAAGATGAAGAAGTGCAAAGAAAAACTAAATTAAATTAGATGGGAATGGTCTCAAGGTTAAGGATGATTGTAATTGACTTGTGTCAAATTTGATGAGTCAATTAAGATATGAAGAATTTGAAGAAAATCAATTATGGTAAGTAAATTTGAAATTATATTTTATAAGTTTATTTCAAATAATATTTTTCATTAATTTTCAGGTAAAGTTTTTAGATTAACTAGTGTTTGTTGAATTTTACTAATTTGGATACATTGACGAGCTTTGTGACTTACTTCTCCTTAGAGGTTTACAAGAATTGCCTTCCTTTTCAAAGCAAGCGTCATATCGTTCTTGCAAATTGGGAAGGCTCTGATAAGCCTAATGACAATTAAATCAAAAAGTTACATCGAATATATTACCAAATTATAGATCAGATGACAAGGGTCCTGTGCACTCTCAAAGCAAACTAGTGGGACTTTAGTTGGTAGTTTCATGCTGGACTATCACTGAGGTTCCACTGGCTCTATTTTTGTCACAATGGTCTTCGTAAGGACCGTGAGGTTATGATTATAGTTCACTTGTGTCAAAGTTCTCAGGACATGAAAAATTAAAACAGAAGGTTAAGTTAGATTTTACGAGGGCACTACTGCGGTCTCAATGAGTCGTATTATGGTCACCTCGATATACATCGAGGAATGCCCAACAGGAACAGAATCAATTATGGTAAGTAAATGTAATATTATTCTTTAACAGTAAATTTCAGAAGTTTTTAGATTAACTTAATTTCACCAATTTGGGTACATATGATGTGTAAGTCACAAAGTTTTATCAAACTACGGGACTTCAGTAGGTAAAAGCTTCATGCTGAACTGTCACTGAGGTCCTTTTGGTGAATTGAAGAAATTTTTATTTTAAGAGTGCTCTATTTATGTTACAATAGTCTTTTTGAGGAACATGATAAGGTGATGATGAATTGTGTCAAAGTTGATAGAGCTTTCAGGATATGAAATAGGATCAATTATGGTAAGTGTAATTAGAAGTAATCTTTAACATTAATGAGTTAATTTCAGATCAAGTTCTTAGATTAACTAGTGTTTGTTGAATTTAACTCAAATTCGAACCCACGTAACGACCAGGTTTCATTTCCTGTCGAATGTTCTGAATCTACATTGCATTAGATGACCTTGAATGGCCTTCAGCTAATTTATTTCCCAGGTCTGTTCAAATTTCGTTTCTGTCTCGTCAGAATTCTAATGCACTTTATTGTATGTCAATCTATAATAGACCACTAGTCATAATTTTACAGATTTTCACATCCACTTTAAAATTCATAAAATCCATTTCATATTAAGCAATATAATAATAATAAAAACTCGACATTCCCAATAAAACCTATTCTCTGCTTAAACTTTCAACTCAAATAAAAACATTCAAAGCATAACGAAAAAAAAAGAAGAAGAAGGAAAAACATTTTGATTCAAATATTACCCCAAAGTCTTACTAATCTTAATTCATCCTCTTCACTCAATAAAAAATCATGTTTTGAATACCAATCAAAAAATATAAAATGCCAGAGCCAGATGCTATGCTACAAAATCTTTTGTAATACAAATAGAATGAATTTATCTTAATTCTTTCTTTATATATTTTATACGAGGCAACAACAACAAAAAATGTGTATGCAAAGGAAAAAAATTTTCTTTTTTCCATAATACAAATTCGGACCTGATTCAGTCACGATAGACATGTAAGAAAATAAAATAAAAATTTAATCTCTAAACAGACTAATGGATTTCAGAGTTGAAGTACCTTTGTCTATCTTACTTTGAAAACATTGAATATAACATTGGTATTTATGGTTTTCTTTTTCATTTGTATTTAACTCTGAAACCCTGTAACTGTATTTATTTATATGATTTTCTTCTTTATTTTAATGTGTGGATAAGAATATCCCATAAGTGCCTATCATTTATGTTTATTGACTGCATATTTGAAGTACTTTGAATCCTTTTTCTTCACGTATACTTGTCATGTGTGTGTGTGATGAAATATTTTGAATTGAATAACGATCGGTCTTAAACTTAATTCAGCTTCATAATTGGGATTCAGTTAAATAAGTTTCTTGACTTAGATTTCAAAACAATTTTAAGTATTTTACGTTAAAATGAAAACTGTTACAACTTTTAGGTTTTTACTTTTGTTTTTCTCTTTGAACAAAGTTAAAATTAAAAATTTATCCGAAATTCTTTTTGCATACTAGCAAACATAAAAAAATAAAAAAAAAGAAGGTGAAGAAATAATACAGAGAATATAAAATAAAATTAAAAAGGAATTCCTTTGAACTTTCACCCAAAATGTTTGTAACCTTTCGCATAATAGAGCAAGCATAGAGTCAAGTCAGTATTTACAGTAAATACTTTGTAAATTTTACAGACTCGTTTATGACACTCAAACATCAAATAAGAATAAAATGAAATAAAAAAAGCTTGAGATGAAATGATGAATCATGTCGTGCTTTGTATACAAAATATATTTTAAATTGAATTCTTCAACTACTGTTTTTTTTATTTTATTTTATTTTATGGCTAAAATGAATAAAATAGAAAAAAGAAGAAAATTTAATATATGAAAAAAAGAACTCTGTTTATCCTATTTTTTTCATGTAAGAGATAAGTCACCCCATGTAAGATAAACATAATTTAGTTAAAGGGATTTCTTGTAAAATAACAAAAACACACAAAGACGATTGATTTCTTGTAAATACATCAATGATGTGTGAATAGCTTCATATGAGAAATCGGACAAGTAAACGTAAAATATTGATTATTAGCCGTATTTGAAGAAGATTTCAAAGATTGAGGATATTAGATTACGTTGAATACCGAGATCTATCGAAATTCAACAAGATAAAAGTCAGAAATGTTTTATTTTATCTTTTTGGGACTTTAATAGCAAGTCGCTACTTGTATGGGTGTATGGTTGGTCTGTAGTGCCATATGATGTTCATTTTTAATTGTAAAATTTCTTGTTACTTATACCAACTTTAAAATCAAAATCCAAAGAAAATTATTCACTGACCCACATTTTTATTCCTAATGAAGTAATTAGTTAATGCGTGTTTCCTTTAAACAACTAGCAATAATTTTTTATATTTATTATTATAATTATTTTTGCACATAAACATGACATTGACGTACTAAAAACTAATTACAATTTCAACATTACACTCATTGATGCGACTATAATCATACCAGTAACTCACTTGAAGTAGTATTTTGTCAAATGGTGCTCGTAATTACAATAAAATATGGAAATAAAAAGCAATTAAAGAAAAATTATTTTATTTTTGTTCAGAATTTGTTGGTTTACAAATCGGATTTTTTAATGTTGGACTCAGGGAAGATTCAAAAGGCCAAGTTGAGGGAATAAAACACCACTTTAATTTTAACAATGATATGATGTAATGTTACAATGAATTTATTCTATAATTAAATTATAATAATATGTTACAATCAATGATTTAAATTATTTCAGGTAATTTTTACCTTTTTATAAAGGAATCAATAACTTCCTCAACTTTGGAACTTTTTACAATTGTATAAGAATCTAAATTGTAGCCTGAATGAGATTTCAATTATTAATAAATGTAATAATGCAAGTCATGAATATCTTACTTTTCACTTTTTAAATAATTCAAGTTATTCTCTGACCTATCCTGATTATTTTGAATTCATGAACTATGCCTAAAATTGTTAATTTTACTTTAGTTAAATCAGGCTACTTTTAAAAATTATTCCTACTCACAATTTTTAATTTTATTTAATTTTTGACTTCAATCTATAATTTTTGATGCTTACACCTTGATGGTTGAATTAAAAAAGAAAGATCTCATGTACTAAATTCTACTATTCGACTAAAGTTATAAAATGAATATTTTATCAAGGCGCGCTTATATGAATTTCAAATATTTAAATTATATTAAATTTTACGTTATCTAAAATTCTTAACACTCCCCCCTATGACTCAGAAGGAGTCATACACTGATCCACATCTTCAAACGGTAGAGGGCAAACTTCTGTGATGCCACGATCATATGTTCCAGTAGTAGTTTTAACAGTTACACTACGTACCTTGCCGTCAACACCAGTATGCGTTGCTACAATCTTACCCCAACGCCAGAGTAATGGTTTGGTGAGCTTATCGACTATCAGCACAATGGCACCTTGCAACAAATTTGGTTTTTCTCTCATCCACTTAGTACGATTCATTAATGTGTGTAAGTATTCGTGGGACCACTGTTTCCAAAATAGTTGTTTGATGGCCATCACCCTTTTGTAACGTTCAAGTGTGTTTAGATTTTTCTCCAACAGATATGGTTCTGGTAATGACTTTATTGGACCACCGATTAAGAAGTGGCCTGGAGTCAACGGTTGCTCGTCTGCTGGATTTAACGACACTGGTACAAGTGGCCTACTATTTAGTATAGCTTCAACACATGCTAGGACGGTTTCAATTTCTGAACGACGCAATGAAATATTTCCCAAGGCACGTAGCAAATGGAATTTCGCACTTTTTACAGCCGCCTCCCAGAGGCCTCCTTGATGCGGAGTTCTCGGCGGAATGAAGTTCCAGGTAATGCCATGGCTACGGCACCAATCATACACTGCAGGCCAGTGTTCATCTGAATTGTAGCGTTCTTGTGCGTCATATATCAAATTGCGTGCACCCAGAAAGTTACGTCCATTATCTGAATACATCTCTGATGGACAACCACGACGACTGACAAATCTTTGGAGGGCATTTAAGAACCCAGGGGTTGATAAATCATCAACGAGCTCCATGTGAATTGCTTTTGTGGTGAAGCAGACAAATACGGCTACGTAGGCTTTTATACGCTTATGGCCACGTCCTTGTGCCGAAATCCATATTGGTTCAAAGAAATCGACTCCAGTAGCCATGAATGGTCTTTCAACAATGCTCACACGGAATTTAGGAAGCATTCCCATGATTTGTTCTGCGGGCTTGGGCTGCACCCATTGACATCGTAAACAAGTTTTGACAGTGCGATTTGCAAGCACTTTACCATTTAGTGGCCAAAAACGACGATAAACAGTTCCCAGAAGTTGTCTTGGACCACAATGCATTAAATCAACGTGTGTGTGTATGAAAAGACTTTTGGTGATGGCATGGTCCCCAGGTATGATAAACGGATATTTTGAAGCGGTACTGAGATCAACTGACTTGCATAAACGTCCTCTAGCACGAAGCATACCAGTTGTGTCCAAGAAAGGGTTAAGTGAGGTTATTGGATGCCTTTTGTCGAGAGGTGATTCCATTTCCAATTTAGCGACAATATCTTGAAAATGGTGACGTTGAACGAGTTTGATGGCAGTTTGAAGTCCAGCTTCCTTTTCATCAACTGTTAACGGAGACGGTAATGCATCACCCATAGACCACTTGTGCTTACATTGTCGTTTGGTTTTGATATTGGCGATAAAGCGTGCGACATACCCAAAGACTCTCTGTAACGAGTTCCAAGATTGAAATTTAGAATGGCTTACCAAGTCTGGAGTGTTAATTTTGGCACTAAGTATTTGCATTGGAGGTGCCTCTTCAGGTACGGTAACAGGAGACACAAATCGATTGGGCCATTCCATTGGGTGTTTTTGCAAGAATGGAGGGCCGTTAAACCAAATGTCAGCCTTTTTGAGGTGTGACGGTAATAGACCACGAGACGCCAGGTCTGCAGGATTGCTTCCTGTTGGTACGTGCCGCCATTCACAGTTTGCAGTGATGGTTTGAATGTTTGTGACACGTGTCGCTACGAATGAGGTCCATTTGTGAGGTGAGCCTTTTATCCAAGTTAAGGCAATTGAAGCATCTAACCACAGATAAGTTTTTTGCACTTTAAACGGTAAGTTTGGCACGACTTTCTTGTACAACTTTGCTAATAAATCTCCTCCAAGCAGCTCAAGACGTGGTAATGTTACAGTTTTCAGTGGAGCTACTTTTGTTTTGGCACAGAGAAGGTTAACAACTACATTTCCATTGCTGTCACATGATCTTACATACAATGCTGCTGCATAAGCTTTTTTACTGGCATCAGCGAAACCATGAAGTGTAATGCGAATGGAATCGCCCAAAACATATCGTGGAATTGAAATTTCTTTGACTTGTGGCAATTGAGATTTTAATTTTAGCCATGATGTTGCGTGTTCCTGTGACAAACTTTCATCCCAAGCAATTTTAACAGACCACAGTTGTTGCACAAATATTTTACCAAGGACTGTAACGGGTGCAACTAAACCCAGCGGATCAAATAAACTGGTGACTTCAGACAAAATTGCTCTTTTTGTTACGGGGCGGTGTTCGTCATGATGGTGATATGAAAATGTATCCGTTTCAGGATGCCAGAGTAAGCCCAAAGCTTTTATAACATCTTTATCTCCAATGTTAAGTTTGCTTCCATGCAATTCTGGTGGGATAGCTGCCATTACCTCTGAAGAGTTTGAACAAAATTTGCGTATGGGCATCTTGGCAGTGGCTAAAATTGCAGTTACTTCATTGTAAATTTGTAAGGCCTCACTGACAGTTGACGCCGTGGCTAGCAAATCATCAACATACATGCACTCACGTATTGCTTGTGCACCAACATGCATTTGTTTTTCTGTGTCGGCTAAATACTTCAAGACTCTAGTTGCCAAGAATGAGGCTGTTGCGGTACCATAGGTGAGTGTGGTTAATTGCAATTTGATGATTTTTCCATTTTGGTCTCTCCACAGGATTTTTTGCCACTTTTGATCTTCTTCAGCCACTAAAACTTGTCTGTACATTTTGCTGATGTCGCCAGTTAGAACAATGGGCTTGCATCGAAATGATAATAAATGCAAGAAAAGTTCCCTTTGAATAGTGGGACCAACCATCAATGTGTCATTGAGAGACAAGCCAGTGTCAGTGGGTGCTGAGCCATCAAACACAACACGAAAGGCGGTTGTTGTGCTTTGTGGATTACGAACTTCAAAGTGGGGTATGAAATAACCACTAAAATCATCCGAGGCGAGTTTACAATGTCCAAGTTCAGCATATTCGTTCATGAATGCAACATAATCACGTTCCAGAGAGTCAATTTTATCAAATTTGCGAAGGAGTTGCTGCAATCGTCGTTTCGATACGTTATACGAGTTTCCAAGGAGTGATGGATCAACCTTGAATGGTAAATTCACAACAAATCTACCGTCCGGATTTCTTTTCACATGTTGAACAAAATGATTCTCACAATTGCTCTCCTCCTGAGTCAAACATAATTTTTCATCACTAATTTCTTCTATTTTCCAGAACCGTTCCATTTTATCTTCAATTGTACCTGAAAGGACTGTATTAATAGAAAAAGGAGGTGTGCGCAGTGAGTTTTTACAATTACCTACAACAACCCATCCAAGCATTGTTTTTTGTAAGACGGGCATTCCTGTACCAAGTTTTATTTGACCTACGTGTTGCCATTTGTATGTGAGATCAGCATTTATTAAAATATCTATGGGCTGTGGCTGATTGAATGTTTTGTCTGCAAGCATAATATTTTTTGGGATCTGCCAACTTGATGTGTTTACAAATCTAGAAGGATGCACGTCGTGATAATGTGGATTGATTACAGCAAAAAATGCCTCCTGAGTATCACTTACCGCTGATTTTACTTCTAAATGTACTGCTTTGTTTAATTTTTTCACAGATCCATGAACTCCAGCTAATTCGACATTTGTGGTGAAGTGTGTTAATCCCAATATTTTTGCGGCGGATGAGGAAATAAATGATGCTTGAGCAGCTCCATCCAATAAGGCTCTCATTGGGACATATTCACCAAACGAATTTTTAACTAAAATCGTGGCAGTTGCGAGAAAACAATAATTTTCATCAAAATTTATTGTTTTTGTGTGTGACGCATTTCTCTTTGTTCTTTGTTCGTTGTAATTTTTTTTATTTGATTTCAGAGCGATGGATAGTGCAGCTGATGGTATCGAATCGATATTCGAATTTGCATGGGGAACTACTACCTTGGTCGGAATTTTACCGTAATGCAAAATTGAATGATGATTTCGGTTACAATATGAACAATTTTCTGCGTCACAAGGAGTTTCATGAGCTGGTCTCAAACAGGAGTAACACAATTTCCAACTCCGTACCAGATGAAATCGTCGTTTAGGAGAAAGTTCCTTGAATTTTGTGCAATGAATAAGGTCGGTGCAATTACCTTCACACATTAAACATTTAAAAGCTACCGCTGATGTTGTGTAGGCTTTTTTAGGTGATTCGTGTGGTTTTGGCTTTCGAGAGGGCTCCAGTGAACGCGAAAGTTGCTTGTTCATGTCAATTGCCTCCCAAATTGCACAACGCTTATCCAGGAATGAAACAAAACTATCCCAAGTAGGTATCTGAGTGGAGGACGCAAGGTGCTCTTCCCACTTTGACCTTGTAGTTGGGTCGAATTTTGTTAAAATGAGATGAATGATGATTCCTACCGCCACCTCTTCAGTGGTTCCCAGGCGCGAAAGTAAATTAATCTGTGTTGCAACAAGATCATTTAAGGCTCTCAGGGATGTGGATGAAGAGACTTTTGGAGCATCCCATAACTGATTTAAACACTCTTCAAAGTTTAATCTGGGATTTTCAAATCGCTTTTTAAGCACAGCTCGTGCAGCATCATAGTTGTCGTCGGTTAAATCGAGGTGCTTGATAGCTTCAAAGGCTTTATCCTTACAAGCTCCTTTTAAGATTCCGAGCTTGCGCACATTGCTCATTTGTTTCGACGTGAGTTTATGAACCAGTGTGTCAAAAATGTCCATGAATGAAGTGTACTCACTATATAAGCCATGAAAATCTGGAAGTGAGATTTGGGGCAGGTCAGAACTACTAACTTCGATGACTGTACTATTATGTGCAGGAGAGAAAGAACTGTCGGGACGATCGTGTAATAATTGTTGGAAACGCGCTTTTAACTGGATGTAACGATTTTCAAAGGCCTCTCTTTCCGTTAATTGACCTTCACGTGGTTCAGCCGTTTCATTTTCATCTAATCGCTCAAGTTCTTTCTGGATTTGTTCGAAGTCCGCTCGAATACTAGGCACTGTTTCAAATCTAGCTTCAATGACGAAAATGCTAGTATCGGGGGTCAATTCATTTAAAAATTTCTCCATGTTTGTGCATTGCCGTTTTACAACACCACGTGCTGTTCTTAATTCACGGATTCTTTGTTCAGTAGCCATAGTCTGAAATTTTTAAATGCACACACTCCTTAAATACAGTCCTTACCTGAAATCCTGTCTACAGCGCCACTTGTTCAGAATTTGTTGGTTTACAAATCGGATTTTTTAATGTTGGACTCAGGGAAGATTCAAAAGGCCAAGTTGAGGGAATAAAACACCACTTTAATTTTAACAATGATATGATGTAATGTGACAATGAATTTATTCTATAATTAAATTATAATAATATGTTACAATCAATGATTTAAATTATTTCAGGTAATTTTTACCTTTTTATAAAGGAATCAATAACTTCCTCAACTTTGGAACTTTTTACAATTGTATAAGAATCTAAATTGTAGCCTGAATGAAATTTCAATTATTAATAAATGTAATAATGCAAGTCATGAATATCTTACTTTTCACTTTTTAAATAATTCAAGTTATTCTCTGACCTATCCTGATTATTTTGAATTCATGAACTATGCCTAAAATTGTTAATTTTACTTTAGTTAAATCAGGCTACTTTTAAAAATTATTCCTACTCACAATTTTTAATTTTATTTAATTTTTGACTTCAATCTATAATTTTTGATGCTTACACCTTGATGGTTGAATTAAAAAAGAAAGATCTCATGTACTAAATTCTACTATTCGACTAAAGTTATAAAATGAATATTTTATCAAGGCGCGCTTATATGAATTTCAAATATTTAAATTATATTAAATTTTACGTTATCTAAAATTCTTAACAATTTTTATTCATAATTAGTTAGATTTCATTTTCCATTATAGTTGAGATCATGCAATCACTATTTTATATTTTATTTCATATGAAAGTAATCATTTAAGACACAATTTTTGTTGCAGTCAATTTGAGTTATGAAGGATTCTCATTCAATAAAAGTATATTTTGTGGGTTAAGTGAATGAAACGTTTTTTTTTCATTTTCATATAAAAAAAAAATACCAGAATATATTTTAATTACAAATTTATGTAAATGTAATTTATTTAGGTATTTTTGTTGTTGTTCTTGCATATAATGTTTGAAATTGAAGTGACATTTCCATTAAAATAGTATGTAAATATACCTTAAATGGGATTTAATAAAAGGTAGTTGAGTAGGTTTTGGTGAATTATGGCAACTATTAAAATGATATTTATTCAATTTGTAGGATGTTGTGATGGAAAAACGTTTTGTGGAAGGATGTGAAGTTTGAGCTTGTGACAATATGACGGAATTTGAGAAAAGGAAGGAGGTAATCTAACAGCTAATTTACTGGCAAAGAATTTCAAGTTAAGAATTTTACTTCATTAGTCCAGTGGTTAAAGCATCCACTTTGCAACTAGATGGCTTGAGTTCGATGCTCAGAGCGGACAATTAGCATACGGAGAACGCCTGAGACCAACCACGTTCCTAAATGAGGAAGTTAAAAGGTTCATGGAAGGTACAAACCCGAGAAACCGGAGAATTATCCCACATGAGGAGGTGGACAAGGAAATAAACGAGGGGCAAGAGGTACTTATGCAGGTAACCCTCGCTGGACTGTACAACGTGGTAACGAACTTGAACTCAGCACTGTTAACCAGTGCAGCCATATGCTTTGTTCGAATGGAGCGGTTATACATACAGCACCCGAACGCGGTCACCCGGCGAATGTACCACCAAAGCCAAGTGGGTCGGAGGACCACCCTTAAAAGGGGAGAAAGATGATCACTACAACTAAGTGAGACAAGCGAGTTGTTGTTGTCTCCTCTTTGGTAAGTAAATTGAGCCATAACTGACTTGTTAAAGTCCTGAATTAACTCAAGCGATTCCTTGTATCTTTAAATTGTCGATGAGTTTGAATACGTGGGAATACATATTCATCCAGATGACGACAATTCGTTGGAAATCAAGCGAAAGATAATCGCGACGTTCAAGTACTTTTATGATCTCCAACGATATCTCTACTCAAAGCTGTTGATAAATAAGCCCAAGTTGGACATATACAGAACGTTTATAAACTGAACGTAGTTGCAACTATAAAAGTCAAAAGACGTCGATTGGCAGGTCATTTGGCACGAATAGACCCCGACCGAGCCCCAGCTGGGCTATTCTGAAGTGCTCCTTAGAACTGCTGATTTGTTGGACGCTCAAGGGGAGGTGGATCGATGGCACCCAAAAATATCTGCGAATACTACGTCTGCAAAACTGGAAACAACAAGTGCAAGGTAAAGAAATAAAGGTATTCTTCAACAGGCTCAGTCTAAAAATCAATGTATTCATTGAATCAATGTGAACTGGCTTAAACTTCACAATCACCAGATTTTACAAGGGCACATATTCGTTTTCACAGCGCATTTATAAGGAAAAAAAATGTTTGTGAGAATGAAAGAAATGTGTTGAAATACAAAATCGCATGGGAATCAAATTTTTTTAATTATTCATCCACCATAAAATGTGCTCATTAAGTTTTTTTTTTATATTTTAATTTTCATTTCACATTCATATAATTTTAATGACATTAACACGGTTATAACTTTTTTACACAACTTTATTATGATAACTATGGGACTTTGCAGTAAAAACGCTTTAATTACATTGATGTGTAGTTGGTTGGTGAATATGAAAATTTTATTTGAAGTGAAAAATTTAAATGAAAAACTTTTCAAGAACAGATAAAATGTGTTAAAGGAAAACTGCTTGCACTCCAAAGATACCAATTTATATATAAAAATAAATGAGTAAAAAAAACTTTTTCATTAATCACTGCTGTTTCCTGCTCTCAAAACAACAAGAAACATGTTTTCATAAAAAAAACTAAAAGTGCAGCTATATATCACACTTTAAGTCGTTTAATTACACTGTGAATTATGTATGATCTGCTTCATTTAAAAAAAGCTCAAAATGAAGACAAACTCTCATCTTGTTTTATGAGAAAAGTTTTTAATGTATTTCATTTTCCACGAACACATACACACGTAAAAGTAAAAAACAAATAAACAACATTCACATTAAAAATTTTTTGCATGTCACCTTTTGGTAATTAGTTAGAATTTAAGAGAGTTTGTCGTTTCAACTCAAGAAGAAGCATTCAACACTTCATTACCGTGTCAAAATGTTGATTAACTATCTTTTGGGTGCAAAACAAGGAAACTTTTCTTTTAATTAAATGTGAAAAACATCACTATTGCAGTACAAATTAAATTCATATAAAAATGTGGTAAAATTCAATTTAATTCACACACAACAAATACAAAACGATGAAACAATAAAGATATCAATACAACAAAAGCTTATGTGTGAACATGGACAACAGACAACTGAATTCATGTCATTTTGTTTCTGTTCATGATTGAAATCTCCATTCAATAGCAATTTTTCGGTAAATATTTACAACAAATCATCATCATTAAATGCGTGAATAAATAAAATGTAGTCAGGAGAGTGATTAATAGATGTGATATGGATCCTTTAATGGACATTAAGTGCAATTAATAATAAATTAAATAAAAATAGACAAATAATATGTTGAGTGTTGTGGAATTTACGATTTTAATTGTGTATTAAATGATTGTGGAAAATTAATTTCAATGAATTTTAACCCTCAAAGGCAGTTTAAGGTTTTTTGAGATGATTTGAGGTCTTAAGTGAAATTTGAGATCATGAGCAAACTTTAAGGTCTATAAAAAGATTTGAGGTCACAAGCAAACTTTGAGGTCTCTTAAAAGATTTACTTAACTTTGAGGTCATAAGCAAGCCTTAAGGTCTCTAAAAAACCTAACTTTGAGGTCATAAGCAAGCTTTAAGGTCTCTAAATAGATTTGAGGTCATAAGCAAACTTTAAGGTCTTAAGCAAACTTTGAGGTCATAAGCAAGCTTTAAGATCATAATCAAGCTTTACAGTCTTAAGCAGTAATTGAGGTCTTAGACAAGGAGGTCGTTGAATTCCAATTTAAAATATCATCAATATCCAAATATTGTATGTTAACACTTTTCAACAATCAAATTAAAATTGACAAAACAAAACTCAATACAAGACAAATTTAAAAACATAACATAAACACACTTCAAAATACAGAAGAATTCCATCCACTTTTATCCATATCATCTTTTAATTCAACAAATTTTATTCATAGTGCCAAAGTGAAGTGTCACAAAGTGCAAACTATCATCAACAAAAAAAAACACATATAAATAGAAAGAAGAATAGAGACCAGGTCAAATAGTTTGTCAATCCTTATTTTGCTATGACATGATATGGTCAGTGTGAGAGAGACATACAAAAAGGTAAATAACAACAAAGCACAACACACTTTCCACATTTATTTAAATCAAAACTAGAATAATAATGAAATTTGTTTTCTGTTTTTTGAACATACAAAAAAAAGCTATGAAAAGAAAAGAGAATCATAGAATAACTGGAACAAGTATGCACATGAAAATGATATTTAAACAATATGATAAAAGTGAAGTTTCATTCACTGGACATAAATCTGGATGATGGTTGAATAATAATATTCATTGTGTTTTTGTATGATACTGGTCAAGTATAGCTATGTGTGTGTGAGTGTGTGTGTGTTTGAGCGTACACTGATAATAAATGATGATAGCAAAAGTGTGAGACATAAATATTTTGCAGGCAACAAGAGAATAAATTTTCAACTCTTGTATTTTTGCACTTATTTACCATAAATAAAGCAATTTTATGTATTTATCTGGATTTGATGACACTAGGCAGGGATGCTACAGGTAAATGTATATGAATTTGATATTATTTTTTATACATTTAAGGAAATTAAATTTTTTAATGATTGACTTTTTTTAGGCTCTGGGATACTATCCGTGATACTTTTCAGACCACATCGAGATAGCTGTCGTGGCGTGTGTCGGCTACAAGCAGGATGGGTCGATGGTTTCTAAGTAGATCTAAAGCCGATACAAGTGAGAAACTTGAAAGTAGGAGCGCAGAACAGACAACTCTGGAATTCAATCCTTGACCAGGTCAAGGCTAAAAGGTGGTTGAACAGCAGCTTAAGTGAAAATTTTCTTGGAAACTTGAAACTGAAGTGTCCTAAAGTTGAATAAAATTTGCATCCCTGCCTAATGCTATCACATTACCTTTCACTATATTTATTATTTGTGGTGACTGACAACTCACTCTCAAACTATTTGTTGGCGGTATATTTTGCATACATTTCAATGAAACTGAAGAGAGATCTCCAATAAGAGATATGAATATAAAAAAAACACACAGACATAAATCAATGTCCTAATAGTTTATTCATAAATTTGACATGAATGAAGTGTGTGGTAAATAAAATGCATTGTTCCCATCAATTATTTAGGAGTCACTCATTTCTTTTCAGAATCAACGATTAAAGTTATTGGGGAATTTCTTTTTTTTTGACGGGTTATGTAGCTACTGGAAGTCTCGGGTTCAGTGAAAGAAATTTGAGTGAGCTTCAATAACAGTCCTCACTGTGTCAATTTTCCTTTAAATCACTCATATTTCAAATTTTTTTGATAATTTTCCATTAAATATTAGCTTTAATATGAAATTCAATCACCCCCCTCGCATTTTCCCGTTATAAATTTCATTGATTTAATATTCACAACACAAAAATGAACATAATAATTTATTTTTTTCAGGAATTTCCCTCACAATAACATCTCATATCACTTTTATTATTAAGACATCACTCTGTCGAAAATTGCTTATGTGATAAATATTGACTGTATAAAGTGAGGGCAAATGTGTTTCTATTTTGTTTATTTATGGATGTGGTGCCTTAATTTAACAATTTTTATAAAAAGGGAATTTCCATGAATTCCTCTTAATTTTTCTTGATACACACACACACATATAAAATGTGTGTGTTTGTTGATGATACAAGAAATTTTTCGGAGAATCGTAAAAATTTTTGATCTATTACTGGATTTATGTCACCGGAATACAAATTATGATGATTTTTTTTCTTGTTTATTGTCCTTTTACAGTATCAAAATAATAATAATAATTAGGAATTGCTCTTTGCTCTTCAATCTCACCCTAAAATAGTCCATGCAACTTAATTTAGAAGGTTGAATACAGTTCATTTGATTAATGTCCTCTCAGTTCAACAATATTCTGTGTCTTTTGCGTAAGAATTTGGAGAAAATATAAAAATAATGATCAATTTTTTTGTATTTTTTTCCTTTAAAAACGTATTATAATGAAATGATATAAGAAAAAATAAAAGAATATTGAGACTATCGATTGGTATAATGATCAATGTTATTATACATTTGAATCTGAGTGATTCAGTCACTGAGATAATTCATAAATTTAATAATAATAATGATGAGATGATGAAAGGAATAAAATTTGATTAGGGTGAGTCGATGGCGCTACAATCAGTGCTAGGATTTTTTTTGATATCTGAGACCTTATTTATCTTTCTGTAGGAATAGGGACGTACTTGGAATGTTACTTCCTGAAAAAAAGGGGGGGAGCTGTAGACACAATTAGCGAAGCTGAGCCCACATCCCCCTATACCGTCCTAAAATTCATCTTTGGCCTTAAAATTATTCAGACATTTCTTTTCTAGATGTGTAAAGAATTCCAGGACGGTGTTCCCAAATTTAATATTTCTCATTTGCCTCGTAATTTGACTCACCCTAATGAACAAACAATACCGATTTCCAGACTTGATTGAATCTTTAATGTTAATCACAGACAAAAGTGAATATCTGTATTTGTGTACACTGCAAAGTACACAGACTACAATGGATAAATCCAATTAATTTATATGCGTACATGTTGAAAGAACTGACTTGAATTTCTGATGACATTGATTGTTATTTGAATCGATTTAATAAGAGGATATCAAAGCATAATAATAATAATAATAAGAAATTTCTGAATTATAATTTAAAGTATTTTAAAAAATTTCGTTAATCGGGCATCGAATTAGTAGGAATTAAAAGACCCCCTCCTCGAAGGGGGAGCTCAATGTTTCAAATATTTCAATATTTATTTAAAAAACTGCGTGCGTTTACGAAATTGTACTTTTATTCAAATATTTACCGTCCCCAAACCTTCTTCTCCCAATATAATAAATTTTAAATCCAACCCTGTACAAAAATGTTCTCAATTTAAAATCGCTAAAATCCATGAAATGACAAGAAAGACAAAGTCAAGTGCATCTTAAATTTTTCCATTTTCATCGACAACAATCATCATCATCAATATGAAGGGAAAAATTTACATTCATTTTATTTTAATTCTCTTGATTACAAATCCTGATAAAGTGAAATGAAAAGGGGAGATGTTTTGTTGTCTTACAAGACACTTATCATTAGTTGAATGCCTTTTTTCATCATTTCTTTGTTTTACTTTGAATTAACTTTTGAATAAATGCAAGAATAAACAAAGAATACAAGATTTTTTTTATTTAACAAATGTTAACCCATTACTGTATTGTGAGCAAATTTCACTGATTTGTTGACCAGACGAAATGTAAATTTTAATTCTCCCTTATCATGAATTTGCTTCAAAAAGATTTGATTTGCACATTTTGATTAAAAACCTAGGATTGAAATTTCATTGGTCATTAAAGGGTTAGTTTTCATTATTGTTGATGTGCAATTTTCATAATCACTGTAATCTTATTTAAGCACAAAGAGATTATGATTACATTAAAATGATATAAATAATTAAATTCCTGTATTTTTTCTATTTTTCCATTAAATGAAATTAAGATGAGATACGATTAAAAAAACAATTTTGATATGACTCGGTCAAAACTAAAATTCAATTTACATCAAATTATTTGTTAACTCGACTAAAAATGTTCCAAAAAAATTTCCTATAAATTTATATACTTTTCATGTTAAAATACATTAAAACAATGACTTAAAGTCACGTTCACATTAAAATGTCTTGTCGTACGTTTATAGATAAGATGCAAATAATGTAATTATTCATCTACTTTACTCTCATTATTCATTCAAACATGTACCATTTACAAGTAAAATGCAAATAAATATTGTAAAGACATAAGAACAAGAGAAAGTTTTTCTGTACATTTTACATTTACAGAAAAAAAATATAGAAACATGCACAATGTGACTAGGAAATTTATTTTCACGTAATAAGTTAAATTGCAAAAAGTACAATTGTGTGATGATGTTTTATAATTCATTTTATTGTGCATGAGAGTTATTATTTGCAACTTTAAGAGATATTAAAAGGAAAAAAATAAATAAAATTGTTATTAAAAGCGGTTACTTTATAATGTTTTAGAATGCAATACATTTTACAAATGAGGTATCAGCTGTGATGTAAATTATGGTATTGTGAATTGTGATATGGCTTGGGATTGACAGGAGGTCTAGATGATTCATTAAGTGAGTGGTTAAAGCACGTGGGACCTAAAATTTATTCTGTCATCCGATCCAGTCGCCCTCAGGATTTACTCAGCACTTCTAAAAATCGCAGAAGGATTTTTATGTATTCTAAGTAAAACTTGAGCACATTTGAAACTCGAAAAACACAAATTAATTTTCATGCCCGGGACTGGATTTGATCCCCCGTGGCAAGATTCTTACCAATAATACCAGACACTTAACCAACTCGGTCAACGAGTTTCCTAGATGGTAAGAAGAATATTAAACTTTTATTTTTGAATTGAATTTAATATATCTTTTACACTTTTATATAGGCAAATATTCAAAATATACGTCAGCAAAAGGAAGACTCTGCCGTAGCGTTTCAGGTTTGGTCTAGCGATGTAAGTATCTGAGTATTTTAATTTTGTTTATATCAGTTTTAGATTTTTTATAGATGTTACGAGAACAACAAGCACAAATGGATGCCTTTCATGTTCTGAAAATGACATTTTTAGCCCAACTAGAAGAGGAAGAGAACATCATACAATTTCATTTTTCATAAAATATTTAATTTTTAACGTGGATCACGAAAAAACTGATTGCGAAAAAAAAACATGGCTCGCGAACTTTAATTTAATATTACAGACTATTTAAGGATCATCGTGTGCCAGGGAGACAGTAAATGTCTCTGTTAGTTTGTTGAAGAAGTATTACATGTAATTCTGTAACCGTAGTTGTTGATATCATTCGAAGTGTTTTATTTAATTTAATTTAATTTTTTGAAATGTGTTTTAACTACATCGTGAAAAGGACGCCTAGGAATCATATAGGAATTAATAAGTACAATTATTCTTATCACCAACAAATTTTTTTCACCAAATCACTACGAATTCCCACACACTTATGGTGGTAATTAGTATCACAAATGATACATTTTACAATCTGATCTTTATTTTTCAAATCAATAGCTTTAGAACAACTTTTACAAATAATTTCATCAATGTCTCTTTGTAAATCAATTAATTAATCGTCTTCGTCTTCAGTCATTATTAAAATATTAATTTTAAGAGTATTGTATAAACATATATCCGTATAATATGTATGAACGTATAAAAAAACACAAGTCTACATAGCTCAACGTTTAGAGACGAACTGAGTGTGGAGCAAATGGCATTTTTTGTCGAGCAACATCCGAGGTATTTCAGAAGTTGGCCTGCCCAAGATGTGTCATTGTTTGTGTGCTCAGGTGACAAGTTTGTTTATAGTGTAAAAAAATAAACTGTTTTATGTGTAATATTGTCGCACTGTGGGCCAAAATGACAAAAAAAAGTGGCAAAAATATTTTAATGATTATTTCGACTTCTAGATGATTGAAATCACTTAAATTATGTAAAAGAATGTTTATTTACACCATTTCTAATACATATTTACGGTTTTTGATGAGATAACTCAGTTATTGGATTATTTTGGAATCGAACTAGGATAGATTCTCAAGAGCTAATTTATTTTATGAAAATTTTTAAATCTAACATTTTTAAATGAAAAAAAGTAATATAAAATTAAATATTTTAAATTTTATTGTTTAATTTAACTTAATTGTATGACAAAATTTCATGATTTTTTGCAAGGTTTCTGTCATTAAGCGATTTCTAGAGCATTCTGTTTTTCTATTTTATTACAAAACTGAATTATTGTATTTGATTAATTTTCTTTGTTTTAAATTGAGAAAATCAAACTAAATGTAACAAAATATTTAATATTTTAATTGTTTTTTTTTACTTAATAATATACAGGGTGTTTTAAAACCCCAATTTTGCTCTTAAAAATACATTTTACATACTGATTTATACTTTTTTATAATTGCACTTTTATGTACTTTTATGATGTTTTTCTAACTAATTTAAAAGAGGGCTTTAAAGTGCAATTGCAGAACAACAAAGTGTATTAAAGTATAATAAAGAGCAAAAACACCCTGCAAATGAAAAGCAAGCAGTCCTTAATATACGAGGAAATCTTATTGTCTTCGATATTTAAATTCATTGAAGTTATTGAAGAAATTATAAAAAAAATATTATTTTCAAACCAAAAAATCGTTAAATATTAAAAATAGTAATTTTTAATAAAATTCTCTTATCTTAATGTATTATGAATTTGGTGCATTCAAATAAATAAATCCATACTCTGGAAAGGCAGTTACTCCATATTTCTTTAAAGTTTCATTTATTATATTTTTATTTGCAGCATTAACTGTTTTTCAAATCTATATAATAATTTATGATCGAAAATATTGATAATAATATTTATGTTATTTTTAAGTCATTTTTCGACCATAATAAAATTGTATTTACCTTTTTCACCCCTTTTTCTTAACTTAATTTTAAAAAAACAAAATTATTTATCTACATCATATTGATAACAAGGTTGAAAATCTTATGAGCTGCTCATTTTCTAGAAATTAGAAGTTCTGGGGACTAAAGAATGCCAAACTTGCATTTAAATTAGAAAGTTGAATGATTTTGAGTTATGATTGTATTTGAATATTGATAAATATTTACTATTAGAAACTTTGTATGACTGAATCAGACTTTCTTTTAAAAAAAAACTATTTATAAGTGTAATATTTTGTGTATTTTTTGAATTTAAATAATTTTCAGGGAAATTAACTACTTCTTGGTTTAAAAACTACCAATATATAATTTTTTGTTATTCTAAGGTTTTACTTCCATTTAAATCCAGTACAATTAAAATTTACCACTAAATACCACTCAAAAATACGAAATTATAATTTTCATTAATGCTTGATAATTAAATAACAATGGACTCACTCTTTTAATGCGATTTTTCCAGAATAAGTTAGGTTTTCGCCTTATTCTACAAAATATATGATGATAAGATGACTTTACATTCATAATTTTTTTAAAATATCAATTCAAGTCTTATAACATTACAAGAAGTGTCCTTAAAATCAGGACAAAGGTATTAAAACTAGAAACTGGGAAACAAAATATTATCGATTATTTTGCGATACTTGTTATTTATTTGGCTCAGTAATAGAAGAGAGTTTAAAATTATCAATAGGTTTCAAAATATGCTACATTTTTGTGAGAAGTAAAGTGTGAGAATTAAGACTATGTACTAGTTATGAAAAGAGCAATAAATGATTATTACTATTATATTATTAACTATAATATTATAAATAAATAAATATATGAATATATTAAAAATTATTTAAATCTTCTTTTATTTGTAAATATTCTTGAAAACTCACTGAGTTGAATACTCTTCATTACATTTTCTACACTTTAATTTGCCTCATTTTCAGAATTTTTCGCATTTTACCTTAAAATAAACTTTATTCAGGATAATGAATGACTTTTCACAAAAATAGACGAAATGTCTCTTAATATATGACATCAAAAAATTTACAGGCTCATAATAATAGGCTATCAAAGTATGCGTTGAGGTTTTTAATATTTAAATTTTTAGCTGTATGCATTTAAAATTGAATAAACCACTTTAAATACTAAAATTTTTAAAGGCATACTTTGATTACTTATTATTCTGAGCCTGCAAATTTCTTGATCTTCTGACAATTTTTTGACATAATTGCAAATCATTGTTAAAAGTCGTTAGACGAGTGAGTGCTTATTTTTTCCTAGTGAAAATAAAAATTAATTATTTAAAATTTTATATTAAAATATCATTAAAATGGTCATTTTAAACGAAAATTTAATTTTTGATTTCCAAAATGTTAACAAAAAAACCAAATTTAATTTAGATAGTGCAACAGAGTTTGTATTAAGTAGTTTAAAAAAGAAAAAGATAACTGATGGCTATAAAAAAAAAATTAGAATAATGATCAATAAAGTCCAAAGACAATATAATTTGTATTATAAAAAGCACCATTATTCAATTAAACGAACAATGCAAGATGTTCAAGTTCAAAAGTTTTTGACCAAAGAATTTATATTTCCGGTAAGCAAACTTTTTCAATATTTTCTTCATTTTTCACCTGAAAAAGTGTGAGAATGTATATGTGGTTAGAGATAATCTTAAAAAAATGACCTTTCTTAATGCTTTACATCCAAAAAGTTAAATTATAAGTAATTATAGTGAACCAATTAAAATTAAAATATGTGCTAGAATATTTTTTAAATCATTGAAGATACAATTTACAAAGATACACAATATTGAAGATACAATATCTCTTATAATAAGGATTTTATTAATATTTCTCAATTGAATAAGGTTTCAAACGAGATGTTTTACCACTACCGATTATACATTTTGGGTTTACATTCATTATTTTATCGATACTAAAAAATTTAATCTCTTCACCAATTAATCCGTTATTTTTTAACTGAGAATAGTATAAATTTGTGTCTAATGAATAAAAAGCTGTGGTTGCTATTTTCATTTTAAGAAAATATTTTAAATTTCAAAAAGATATTTGACTAGATTTTTTGTTTTATTTTATTATATTTATCATACAAAATACCTTATAATTTTATTATTCATATTGGAAATAAATGTAATGAATTCTATAGTAAAAATCGAAAGTTATGATGAAAATAAATTTAAAGTAACAAAAATATTATATTATTACATAGAATTCCCTTTCTTTCACCGAATTTAAAATAATTTTTTTGCTTGTACCAATATTTTTTCTTATTTTGTTAATCTGAAAACATCCAATTTAATATACCGAAATGAAATGTTCAAAGCCCAAAATTCTATGCTATTCTATTTAATTATTCATTAACTTTTATGAAAAAAAATGTATCAGTGAAATGTGTTAAGAAAAACTTTACTACATAAAAATAATTTTCACACAGTACAAAGTCATTAATATCATTAATAAAGTTTGAATATAGTTACCATATTTAGTATGAAATTTATTTTTTTAATAATTTTTAATTTAACATTTTTTCTTAAATTCAATGTATGAACAGTAATTCAATTTGTTATTGAAATAATTTTTATAAAAATATAATATTGTCATACTTTACTTGCTTAAATGAAATCTATTGATTGTTGATTTTATTTATTATGTCTGTAAATCTTTGTAACTATGAATATTAAATTAAGAAACAAGAATAATTTTCTTGAATAAATAATATTTTTTCATTAATAAAAAAAAACGATTACCAATAATTGCATGCATACAAAATATAATCTATCACTCACGTTTTAAATTTTGAAATTTCATTTTTTTTACATTATGAGTGTATTTATTTGAAAAATCAATTTTTGAGTTGTTTTTTTACGCTGTTAACACATTATTGGAAATTCTTTTGTGGATCAATTTTTCCACTCTTTCAGTACAAATTGTGCTCCATAACTTCCAATACGGTCTTAAGATGGGGGAAGTAAATAATATTTTTAACAATTTTTACTCAAGTATAAGGGAAAAGAAAAATCTAAAAGTTGTACATCAAACTAAAAAAATTCTTTCGATATAGTATTTTTTTTTTTGATTTGTTGGATAAATTTTCAATTTCACAGACTATTTTCGTTTTTTCCTAATATTTACTGATTTACTTGGTTATTTCACGATATTTTCAACTTTCCTGTCCAGTTGTGAGTTTGCTTATTTTATCTTAAATCTTAAAAAATTTAACGATTATGGTTACCCTAATTTTCTCAATAATATTTTAACAGTGTAAAAGAATTCGAATAAAACTTCACAGAAATGTTACTAAAATGCATTCAACCTTTTCGCATACAAATTATTAAAATAGAAAAGATCATTAACTTATTAAAAAAAATATTGTGCTGCCATCTATTATCCAAAGGAATTATCTCAAGTAAAATCAAGTAATTAACAAGGCACCTCCATAAAACTCATATCAAAAAAAAATAAAATTATTTTAATTTTTTTTTTCGTATTGTGTTTAATCAAATCAATAAAAAAATACCTTCCTCGTTTTAAAACAACAAATATTGTTTCCTCAATCGTTAAAAATCAAATCAAATGTACAATAATAACAATTAAATTATAAAATACAATTTAACGTAATTTGTTTTGAAATTAGAGGAAGAAGTAATAAATTGTATGATGAAACTTTTATATTTTTAAATTGTCAAATTCACAGTAAATTTCATGACAAATTATTTTTTATCCTCCAATTTTTTGAATGCTAGTGTTAATACAAACTTCCAGATTCAAAATAATACAAAAATAACATTTAAATATGACCTAGATCAGCATTTTAAGACTTTTTAATGTGAATTTACTAAATTATTCATTTATTATGCTCACTCTTATTAATTTTTTAATACTATTTAAATGAGAATGGTTTTTTTCCCTTTCATCCTATTCAATAGCAATTATATATTGCATTTTCTCTTTTTTAATTCAATTAATATTTTCTCCTAGGTATATTTAAATTGAATGATTTTTTTTATGGATTTTCAGGTGTAGTTTAATGTTTTTTTTATTTATATTTATCAATGATCATTTCTGTTAAATTAATTTTTATACAATTTCGTTGAATGCAATGTCATATAAATACAATGTTTAATGACTTTTGTTTTCATGTTAGATTAATGTTTTTTTTTTCAGGTATTTTTAAATTGTATGCTTCATGTATGTTTTATGAATTTTTTATGATTTTCAGGTGTAAATATAATATTTATTTTTTTATTTATATTCTTGCATGCTTTATGTTTTATTTTTTTGTTTTAAAGACTATTGAACAATCCCCTAAACTAACCTCTTCATCACCAAATGCAAATAAAGGCCGCCCAACTCTCAATTATCTCGACAAGTCTCCTTATTCCAAAGCCAAAGAAGCTAGATCTCTTGCCCAAAAACACTGTTCCGAAAAATTATTTGATGCTCTCATTATCAAGTTATCTCACGAATCAAAACCTGATTTAGTCAAACTATTGAAAAACGCCAGAAATGACATTTCATATGCATCTAAAGTGTTAAATTTAGAAAAAATCATCTCCACCAGTCCTTCAGTTCTCTCACCAGTAGAAGGTTTGAGCTTGTTCTACAATTTAGGCCTCTCAAGGAACAAATACCAACAACTCAGGAACTTCACTAAAGTTGTGCCATCCAAGCACAAGTTGTTGGAAGCCAAAAAAGAGTGTTTGCCGGCGAATTTCGACCAAATTTTAAAAATCGATGAAATCTCTGCACTTCTACCCCTCAAACCAGCCCTGGAAAAAACTGCTGAAAGAATCCTCTCCTCAGATAAATATAGATTGTCCTCAAACAGATTGAAATTCATTGTCTCAGCAGGTTTTGACGGAGCAGGGTGTCAAACTGTGTACGCACAACGACATGAGAACGAGTCAATGAACGAAAATATTTTCAAAAGTGACATGAACCTGTTTGCCACCACGTTTGTCCCTCTGAGGTTAGTTGATCTTGATTCAAATGCTGTGATTTGGAAAAATCCTGCTTGCATGAGCACCAGATTTTGTAGAACTGTACACCTGCAGTATCGGAAAGAGACTCCAGAGTTGATCCAAGAAGAGCATGCTAGGCTAGAGCAAGAAATCAGCGAACTCGGTACTTTAAACGTTTTTGGGAATGACATCGAAGTCGAGGCTTATCTCTCCATGCTGGACATGAAGTGTATCAATGCCATTTATTCAAACAAGAAGACTTCCGCTTGCCCCATATGCTTAAAGGCCACAAACGAATTCAACAATAAAGATGCTGATTTCACCCCAGTAGACACAGATAGACTCAAACATGGTGCTGGAGTGCTGCATACAAAAATTCGCACAATGGAATGTCTAGTGAAGGTCGGAGAAAGAGTGCAATTGGAAAAATATCGGTGCTCAGCTTCGGAAGTTGAAATCAGGAAAAAAGAGATCCAACAAGACCTTTGGAAGAAAATCGGGATACGGTTTGGAGTAGTAAAACAAGGGTTTGGGACCAGCAACACAGGAAACACAGCCAGAGCATTTTTCCGATTTCCGAAAAGTGTTGCCCAAATCCTTGAAATCCCCTATCCCATAGTCAAGAGATTTTCTGTAATAATGATCGCCATTTCGTGTAAGCTAGCCCTGGATATTGGAAAGTTCAGAGAATATCTCGAAGACACCCGAAACCTGTGGATCGAAGAACTGAATTGGTACCCCATGTCACCAACAATCCACAAATTGCTGTGTCATGGCGCAGACATTGCGTATAGTTCTACGGTCACACTTGCTGAGCTCTCCGAAGAAGCTGGTGAGTCAAAACACAAGGACTTCCGATTCACAAGAACACACAGGAGCAGAAAAAACAACAGCATCAACACAGTATACGATATTTTTACTCATGCTTGGTGTTCATCGGATCCATTAATTTCAACAATAAACAGGGAAAAGAAAGAAAAACAGTGTCTCCCACTAGATGTTCAACATTTGATTTTAGAGAGTGAATTGGTCAATACTTGTAGAGTTGAAAATGGAGAAGAGTGGGATGAAAACGATCAAGAAGATGAATATAATGATGAAGAGGAGGAAGATGATGATGAAGAAGAATGGGAGGCTGATAATGGAGAAAACGATGATGATAATGATGAAGAAGACAGTGTTGATGAAGAAGACAGTGATGATGAAGAAGTCAGTGATGATGAAGAAGACAGTGCTGATGAAGAAAACAGTGATGATGAAGAGGGAAGTGATGATGACGAAGAACAAGAAGATGGAGTGGAAGATGACGAAGAAATGGAAGTGAATTAATTAACTTATTTGTTTCAGATTCTTTCAAGATTCTTCAAAATCTGACATTTTCATTCAATTCTCTTTTTTTTTGAGAATTGTTCAATATTTTTATTGATTAATCATTCAATTTGTGTTCCTTAAAATTTATCATGTTCCTTTTTTTTGTTCATAATTTATAGAAATTCATTCATTTTTTTCATTCATTCTTCATTTACATTTAATTTTCATTATAATTTCATCCTTTTGTTACTATTATTCATTTATTAATTTATTATTAATAATTTCATATAATACTAAAAAATCAGTTAAATTATGTTGATCTAAAAAAAACTTAATTTTGATTGTATTAAATAACTTTCAATTTAATTATTTTGATTAAATAAAAATTGTTACACAGCAAAACAGAAAAAAAATTGTGTTTTATTTATCAATAAACAGGGTTGAGCAACTGACTATCGTTTCATCAACAATTCTACCATTTATGTGACATTACATTCTAGAGTGAGTATTTATCACAAGTGACAATTTTAACTACAGAGGCCTATAATCCATCAAAAAATAAGAAATTTTTGTTCAATTAAAAATTTGTCAACCTTAAAAACCGAAAACAAACGATTTTTTAAAAATAAAAACAAAAAATGTATGTTACCAGTTAATTTTTTCAGTTTTTTGACGAAAAATAATTTTTTTCTATGAAAACATGTGAAATGGTAGATAAAAACTTTTTTCATCAAACTATTTTTTACAACTTTCAAGAACAAACATCATACTTATTTCATACCAAACCATGCCATTTTTACATTTTTAAGTTTAGGAATAAAAAAATTGAAATCTATGTTTTTCGGTTATTTGGGCAGGTACAAAAATTTTCATAGAGCAAATGTTTCAAATTTTTTAATGAACCACAAATAGTCAAATTAGTAAAATAGAAAGAAAATAAAAAAAAAATTGTGATCGGCACTCACTTTGAAATGGAAAGTAACTTATCTAAATAACTGGAATAAAGCTCCTTTAAAATTTATATTTTAAATATAAAATTTAATCAATTTTGTTCATAAAAAATATTTATTTGTTAAACTATGCACAATCTTCATTTCATGAAAAATTAGCTAAAACGGTGAACAGTTCCTCGACCCTAATCGGCGAGAATAACTTTGAAGTTTGTTTGAAAATAAAATAGACATTATTTTATTTGTAAGTAATGCTAAATAATCTTTTTATGTTTTAATTTACAAAATTTCATAATTTTATGCGCTGATAGCCTCACGCTTAAGAAATTGTAGGGTTCCCATACAAGATAATTGATCTACCGTACAGCCCTATAGACATTCATCGCTGTACGATGTAATATTTATCAGCAGAATTTTCAGCTGAAAAAACTGAACAACTTTTGTTCAGATCATATAAATAAATTTTGAGCTATAAATGTGATTTTTTTACGATTTGTTGTGAATTAAGGCAAATAAATACCTTAATATTCCGTTACATTTGTTCACATAAGAAATACACAGTTGGTATATTCAGAAAACTTTTTCATTTTTTTAAAATAAACAACTTTTTCTAACATCATAGTATATGTTTTCATGAAAAAAACGGACTTTTGATGTAATTTTGATAAAAATTAATGAAAAGCCTGTTATTTTCTTGTATAAATCGAAAAAACACAATTTGATGACAAAGTTAACATAAACCGGCATAATCGTAAAAACGAATGATTACATCTTTTAGGTAGAGGTCTCCCGGATCCAACAAGCTCAAGAACGCGTCCATCGGAGTCCAGCTGCCAAAGTTATGTAATTTTAAGTAGGACCGTTTCTATAGGAAAATGCAAAAAAATTAGCAAAATCCAAAAATTCGCTAACTTGAGCCCTATTGAATCTTCCATAAAACTATGAGTATAGTAAAAAAAACTATATATTTTGTCGTGTCTGAGGGTCTATTTTTCAAAAATATAACTTAGACAAATGTCCCTGAAGATTTAAAAAATCGACTTTTGCCATAATTTCGTTTAAATGGTGGCCCACAGTGTGTCGATTCCTCATTTTCATTAAATTTTGTTAGGATTTCGAAATTTTATGAGTTTTTAATCTCAAGGAAAACTTCAAGTTGTTTATAACATAATTTTTTTTTGTTTTAATTTTCTTTATTTAAAAATTGACAAACTGTTCTTCACTCACCCTGATAGCTGACATCTGCGAACTTCATCCAAATAATTTTCATAGAAATTTTTACTATGAAAAATCACTTTTACCTCAATAAAAGTTTTTTTCATTCAAAACTAAGCATGTGTATTAATTTAAAAGCAAATTAAAAACAAAAACAAAATTCTCTATTAAAATATTAAATTAAAAGTAAATAAATTTTACAAGAGTATTTACCATTCCATTCAGTTAAAAGTTTTGTAACAACAACTCACATACATACTTTTTGTAGTCATGTTAATTTCTTGCAAAAAATACCAACTGTGTGCAAAAATTTTAATTTTTTCCTTTGAAATTAATTTTCACAGTATAATAAATTTAATATTATTTTTTCTTTTTAATTTAAGTATTAGAAAAACATACAATAAGAAAAAAGCAGCACGACAATTACACACAAAAGTAATCATTTCTGTTCCTGCTCTCGTTGTTTAGGTTGATAATCATTGAATAAAATGCAGTTGCACTCACCTGAAATGAAAAAGAGAAAAAAAATTATAGATTATTATGTAATTTATATTTAATTTAATTTAATTTAAAAGCTTATGTTATTAATTGCAATAAATTCCAAAGTTAACCGTTAAATGGGGTGATTTATTTATTATTTTAAAGTTATCAGTGTTGTTAAATTCCAATCAAAAAGATATTTTTTGTAAATACTTGCATAAAAAAAATAATTAAAATAGTTTGAATCTTAAGTAAAAGTAATTTTTTTTAAAAGTGAATCACGATTCATTTTAAATTTAGTTGAAATGCAATTCAGCTATAATCTGAAGCATGTATGGGGCAAAAAAATGAATTTCAAGCAAATAAACTCCATTAAATCAATTACGAGTCGAGATGTCATTTAAATCACTTAAATTTTTATTTTCATTTTTATATGCAGAAATTTCAATTCAATTCAATGTTTCTGTTTTATGTGTATATTTATTTTTTTTTTTGTTAAATAAATATAATTCATTTTTTTAAAATGTACAAAATATCAAGAGATTGTCTGTTATTTTTTTGTATTTTTTGTTGTATATTGTCAACATTTTGTGTCATTTTAGTATTATTTTATTATAAAATAAATTTACTTTTTTTTTTTGTTCAAAAAAGGCATCAGTCCGACATTTATTTTATTGTATATGAAGAAGGAAAGGAAAAAAAATTAATGTGATTGTTCATTAAAAGTCAGTATGTTGTCTTTTTTTTTTGTATTTTTTTATCATAAATAGTGAGAGTTTGTTGAAAGTGAAAATCTTTTTAAGAGCTTGGGGCTAGAAAAATTTTCAACGTTTGAATAGAGAGAAATTACAATTTGATGGTCAGTTTTGGGTGGTTTCCAATTTTTTTTGTAACAGAATTCAACAGTTTGGTGTTTGATTAGATTAAATGGTTCATGGCCGAATATGCGAGGGCATTGAAGGAGGACTCAGTCTCTAAATAAAATGAGACTTTTTTTATTAACATAATTATTTTGATTTATATTTTATTTAATTTTCAATAAACACGTCAGGTTTGCTTGAGGGTGCGTTCTAAACTAATCCTAATGGCTCTTAAGATGACTGTTTTTAGTGTGTACATGTGAGTGTGGGTGAATGAATATGAGTGGCATAGATCTGCCATAAGTGGGGCAAGTCTAACTGGACAACGTTGTTTAATGTTCTTCTGACATGATTTGGGCAGTTCCTAATGAGGTGACCCCTCATTTCGCAGCCGTTGCATTTCTGCCGTTGACGGGCACGTGGCGCACGTCTTGGATTAGCAACACGGCCGGGATTGGTAGGACGTACCACAACGCTTCTTATCGACGCTTGGTTTTAGGCGGGACGTACCACACCGCTCTTTTCAGACTGACCTCGTTCCGGCTGCTCCTCAACGTCCTGGTTGCCAGGCTCGATCTGCAATACCTCCAATTTAATTTTTAATAAATAAGTCAGGCTGAGAAGTGGTTGAAAGGCGTTTTCGTCGCATACCTACTTCACTGCAGGTTTAAAAACCCGTCCTACAAATCTGAATCAATTTAGTTGAGAATCCATGAATTAAATTTCAGTCTCAATTAAGCTTATCTTAAATTTTTTGTTGAACATTTTTATATGTCATAACATTTTACGTCCATCTTTCAAATAATTTACTTTAAACTAATTTTTCTAATCAAAACACGACTTCAATTTCATGTTAATACTCTAATTTATTTGATATTTCTATTCAAATAACCTTAAAAGGTTAGAACTGATAACAAAATTCTCTTGATATGCTCATTTCATTTTTACATTCTAAATAAATTAAACTGTCACATATACAGAAATTTAACTTGACATGAAACAAAATTGATATTGAAATGCGAAATTTTGCGTTATCAGTTTAATATGAAATAAAAGTAAAATCAATTGAAATTCAATATGCTCCGGTAAATTATTCTAACATACATGGTAAAAATTGAAATTTAAATGAAAAAAAGTAAAAAGTGAGCCAGACACAATTTTTAGGGTTTCACAAATCCATGAATTGTTGTCTATCATTTTGAAGCATATAAGGTTATTGAAAATGAAATGTAGCGCAATAATGTTTGTTTTTTTTCTTCTTTTTTATTTTATTTTATTTAGACATGAATTTCCTTTAAAATGGAAAGTATAAATTCCCTGTATACGTTAAGCAACGTTAAGAGTTGAAGATTTTTAATGTAATGAAAATTGTAATTCAATTGTTTGGAATTTTTGCTTGGATTCGTTGATATATATTCAAGTCATGATTCTGTATTTTATCAACAAAATTATTTGTATTTTTTGAGTTGTGTAATTGAATTCTTCTCTTAAAATTGGATTTTTTTCATCATAACAATCATTGAAGTGTGTATGGAAATGTCAAATAAATGCAAATAAAAGTTCGTATTTCATCTTTCTTTTAGATTAGGTTTGAATCCTTTTACGCGTTTCTTCTTTCAATTTATATCTTTTTTTATGGGTATGACGCTGTAATATCACTTGAACGGATATTAATTGAAAAATTTGACGATGTTTACTTTAAATGTCAAAAATCAAATTAATTTGTAATGTAAACAAAACTTGGAACCCAGTTAGCATAAAATGTATCTAAAATTGTTCTAAAAAAATTTCAGTTTCTAAAAGCATTCTAAATTAAATTTTTATTTTAATATCACAATTTTCAGCATTTTTATAATCGTAATGAGGTCTAGAGTCCACTTTAATTTCAAAAAATCTAAGAATTGTTCAATTTTATCAAATTAAATGTATAAATTTTAAATTTATGAATCCAAACACGTTAAATTTTAATTGTATCAAAATTTTAAAAACAACTTTTAAATTGTTTAAGCTAATTTAATCCAGCACCAAAAATTACATTCATATTATAACACAATTTGTAGTGCATTTTGAAAATTATTTAAAATAACAACTAATAAGTTTAGGATTAAAACTTATAATATCAAGCATTTATTTTAGCACGTACCGACACATACACACACACACATATGTACATATAGAATTTGAAACAATTAGACATTGTATTTCGTTTAATGGAAAATGAAAATTTATAAAGTATATGCATGTGAAAACGGGGGATTACCTTTCAATTGAATGTTATTTTTGCATACAAAATGCACATATTTTAAATCCTTGCATTTATTTTACTTGAATATAAAATACAAAGCGTTTTAAATAAACTTTCAATGTGATATTATATATGATATTATGCATAATTTTATTATTATTATTATAATTTTGTACAAATAATTTGCTCAAATTAAGCATTTATGTATGAATCCAAATTATATAATGCACTCAATTTTGTATTGTTTTTAAATAAATGGAACACAATTCAAATCCAATAAACCCTCAAAAAAAAAAATTATGATAAAACAATATGCATAAAATGGCTTTAATATAATTCTATTTCGTTTATTATTTTATGCATTTCAAATATTTAGTTCATAGACACCGTTTTTGCACAATATCTGGATTTAATAATGTGGTAGTGGCTTTGTTCGCTGCAGGAATCCAAAAAGCAAAATGTATAACCTCATCAGAGATAATGTTTGTGTGTGTGTATGTGTCTAGGTATTATTTTGTATTTGGGATTTGTTGCTTGCATTATTATTGTTATTATGTGTATGAAATAATAATCATCATAGAATTCATGTATGAGGGCTTATAGGTGAGTTTGTGTATTGTTTCATTTAAAAACGAATTTATTTTCTATTTGTTATGCATTATTGTTTTAAAACTATACGTTTAAATGTTGTTTTATCATTTATATTTAATTTTATATTAAAACAGAATTTGGTGCATTAAAATATTAGGCAAGAGTTTTGAATACAGTGCTTTCTAGAAGCTTTAGACTAAAGAGGGAGCTGGGAATCTTGACGTCTAAGAAAATTGACAGATCTATGATCATTTAGACATTTAAGAGACTTGCCTACTAAGGATCTAACTATCAAGAAAATTTGACAGGCCTTTGAACATTTTGACATTTGTCATTCAAGAGACTTGCTTACTAAGAGTCTCGCTATCTAGGAAAATTGACAGCTCTTTGATATTTTTGACATTTAAGAGACTTACTAACTGAGAATATTGCTATATGGGAAAAGTGACAGCTATTTGATAATATTGTTACCAAGGATTTGACAACTAGAAGCAAATCAGACACAAATCTCTACATTTTTCAATCCACTTTAAACCAAAATTTATCATAAATGTAGAGAATTAAATAAATAAATTAAATTACTAGCAGCACCATATTTTGTCGTTACATGATTTATTTTTGTATTTTATACAATACAAATAATATTTAAATTTAATTTTCCAATCGAACACAGATTTCATTTACAATTCATATAAATAATAATAATTTGCTTTAAAATGGGTTGAATTTTGCATAATTTAAAGCTTAAACAGAAAAAAAACGTTATTTAAAGGATTTTTGTTCATCGTTCAAAGTAAATTAACCTAATTTAAAAGCATATTTTATCTCAAAACTCGTTCTAATTACTTTTTAATAATAATTGCACAAGTTTAAACAATCCTTTGTTTAAAACTAGTAAATTTACTGTACAGTAGTTTGTTTGAAAAGTTTTACATTGAGAATTTCATTAAAAATTGGTTATTTGATCTAAAGTTGAATTTAACCTTTAACAAAGAAGCAATAATAAGATAAAAATTGAGAAATTTGTAATTTAAAATTGAGATTTTCAATGCCATAAAATCAAAAATCGATTTTCTTGAAGAAGACGACCCAGATAGCATAAAATTCATGTACGATAAAAATATTTCTAAAAATGTTCTTAAAAAATTTTGGTGTCTAAAAATATGCTTAAAATCAATTTGCTTTTACGAAGCGGTAGTGCAATTTTCATTTAATACTAGAATAAAGTTAAATAAAACTCAATTCACAAAGATAAATTTTCTAACAAAAAAACTTAACCCTCAAACTTTAAATTTTTTATTCAAAATTTTCATTTAATAATAATTTAAAGTATTCGGAAGTTCAAGATAATTCGTATTTTCCGTTCCATTCTTTATACCATTAACACAGTTAAAATCAAGCTAAAACTTTGCTAATTTTGCCATATCCCTTTCACAGTAACAATGAAAGTAAATAAATGAACTAAAATTTATGTGTGGATATAACACAGAAGTTGAAACAATAAAACATTCCAATTTCTGTTTTCATTTCATGCCTTTTGGGAAAATTTAATTTATTGCATTTTTTTTAACTTCCGATATATATTTTTTTATATGAAAATATGACGTTAAATTAAAATATGGTACGACAAAATGGTTTTTCAAAAAATTGTCATGCTATTACCCTCCTAAAATAATTTGCATGATTTTATATAATAATGGTATGTAATAATAATAAATTAGATTTGTGTGAGGAACTTCACACATATCGCCTGAATTTTTTATATAAAAAAAATATGTGAAAATATTGTTCATTTGTGTTGTTGGTGGTTTATTGTTTAATTTTTAAATAAAAATGTTATGGAAGTGTTTCAAAAAGAAAAATAAAAAAGTTTCCCTCTGCTATGAATATGAGAGAAAATTTAACTTTTTAACATGTAAAGTACAAGGACAGAAAATGCGTAATTGTTTATTAGACGGGAACGGTGATAAAATTCAAAGGAAAAATTAAAAATAAATGATTGAAATTTAATTTTCAATAGCTGTCACTTCTGTCAAAAGAGCGTCATATTTCAGTCAATTTGTGCTTTGTGGGAAAAACTAATTAAATAAATTTAACTAGAGAGGGCGCTTTGACATTAAAATTTCAATTCAATATCTCAAAGTCACTACCTAATTCACATACTTTAACGCACATTGTATTTTATTACTCTTATTATAGCGAAACTTGGTGTTATCATCATCTTTTACTTTGAATCGTACATCATTCTGTACTTACATTTAAGTCAAAAGGAACGGAAAAGCAGCAATATTTTATAGGTAAGAAAAAATCATAAATAAAATACACGTACACATGTAGAGCACACACACACACACACACACTTGCGAAGCACTAAATATATTATTTCATTGTGGTAAAATTTTTCTTACATTACATTTTCTTACCCGTAATTTACATAAACACACGTTCTACAACCAAAACTTTCTTTCTTATTCTTTTCACTTTTATAAGAGAAGAAGAAAAAAAATAATACACGTCACATATATTTTCCATTTAACACCTTGCAGACATAATATTTTTCATTTTATCACATTAAACATTCCTTGCATCTCCATATGAAATGAATGAAACAATGAGTAAGTGAAATGTGTGCGTGTGTATGCTAACAAAAGACGCGAAATAAGATTAAATATCTAAAGCTTTATAATATAAAAGTGATGTAAGAATCTTGTATTTTTTGAACATTTACATGAATTACAACAACAATGTATTGAACAGTCTACTTTAAAATGATTGTAATATGAAGCGGGAAAAGCATGTTTTTTAAATGGCGTCATAATTTAGCATGTGTTTTATTATTATCTATCAAAGTACTTTTAAATTTTTTTTCTGCTTCATTTTCATTTTCATCATCATCACCATCATCAGCTCTCTCTCTCTGTTTTTTTCAGCAAATATTGTAATAAACATAATAATGATGAAATGAGTTAGAATCCACATCGAATGAACATCAAATTATAGATCAGCCAACGGCAGACGATGAAATGTATATAAAAAGTGGATGATAATGGATATTGTATTTCTATGTAAGTTAATCTTTTATGGGTTTTTAAAAATAGGTTAAGGCTGTAAAATTCTATGAATACCAAAAAAATAATGTAATGTAATGATGATGATTCGCGTTTTCTTTTTTTAAACAGATTCATTTGATTTTTTTTTTGGAATCAATATTTGAAGCTAATTTATTTTAACGGTTATTTAATGGTTAATATTTTGAATTTTAAGTGGAAATTATGATTATGATAAGTAATTTCTAGAAAAAAATACATTAAATGACCTTTAAAAATTTAATGTAAAACCATTTTCATTAAGATTGAAGCCCAGTTTCACAGAAATTTATGGCAATCTAAAAATGTTCTAAAAAAATTTTGATTTCTAAAAGTTGACTGAAAAAATTTCATTTCAATTTAAAGTCCTTGAACTTCTTCTACCTTTAATGAAGCGCTCATTAACAGAAATTAAAATGTTCTTTCCATCTCCTTTAATCAAATAAATCATTAATAATAAGATTGAAACATGGCTTCCTCTATTTCTACTCCCTCAGAATTTTATCACTCTGATTACACACGCAGACATAATAAAATTAACAATAAATTAAATTTGTATAAATTATTAAACATTTACATTTAGTAGAATTCCGTGAAACAGAATGAGACATAATTACGTATTTCATTGAAGCAATGCTTAAAATAAACAAAAGAACAATTATTACAGAAATATCACAGAGTTCAGCTTTGAAAACTAAATTTAAGTTGATTGACGAGCAATGAAAAACAGACACAATGAATATCACAAAGGCAATGACTTTATAAGAAATTTTAAAAGGAATTTCCTTTAAAATTTACTGTCACCAACGGCAAAAACTATGTAATTAACAATTTTAATGTTATTTTTTATTAAATTAAACCACCATTTCATGGGTAACAATATTCAAATGATGATGACACAATTCCTTTTGAGAAGAAGGGGTGACACAAAAAGGAAATTTCTTAAATATTTTATCTCTCACTGAACCGAATACCATTAGTGATAAATTACTTTCCGTTTTATATTTAAATACATGGCGCTTAAACATGGAAAAATTTATTATTATTATTCGCAAAAATATGAATTGAATCAACAATCAATTTAAATGAGACAGCTTTTTATTATTGAAAGACAAGCATGAAATTAGAATGACAAAAATGTTTTATTTTGAATATTTATTTTCATGGTATTTATAAGTACTATGTAAGATTGTGAGTATTTGTGAGAACGACACAATATTTAATTAAATTAACATTTTTAAATCGATAATCGCATTAGATTTTTGTGTGCCATGTCAAAGAATAGGCAACTGTGAAATTTGTTGTCAATATAAATGTTTTACGGTGCTTTTGAAAGTGATTTTTTTTATCAAGTAAATGAAATTTTTTCGCAAAATCTTAAGTGAAGCCCAGGTAGCACGAAGTTTGTGATGAGATTTAAAATGTGACATTAAACCCAGCTAGCATTTAACTTAAAAAAAATTCAAGTAAGCCCCAGGTAACATTAATTCAAGTAAAATTCATAATGAAAGGAAATAACAGCTGATTGACTTTAAATGCTGATCAGAAACAAACGAGAGCACTTATCACAGGTAAATCAGCTTCAAAGACAATAAATCAATCCATTTAACGTCCGCTCAAGTTTCAAATTCAAATTTTCCTCGTTACACCGTTACACTAAATAAGGTGTAAAGTAAATAGATTGTAAGACTTTCATTATTGTCAGGAAGTGTATTTGACTGACTGACTAAATTAATGCCATTTTCATGTATTGTGTTGTCATTGTTCATATAGTGATTAGCTAAATAGTGCAAATTAACACAAATGCGATTACAGGTCTTTGACAGAAACATCAATAAATATTATACTTATTTTTTTTCTGTCCATACATTTACAAAGCATACACAAGCATAACAAGTTAAAAATGATTGATTGACATTCTTGACACATTTGTCTCATACATACACGTGCATACAGATACGTACAGCATACGCATGTAATCTCCATCAATACAAATCAAAGAACGACATGTCTTTACATTTTAAATAATGACTTTTCTAGTAGTAAAATAATGAGGAGACATGTTCAAATGAAAAAGGTTTTAAATAAAAGTAGATTTTCACACTTCCTTTCATACTTCAAGTGCCAACTATGCTGATAGGCATTAAAGGAAATCATGAGAACTGAATGTAAAGAAAAATTTCAAACATTTCATATTATTTTACAATTAAAAAAAAGTGAAGATCGTTCATTTACACCACTTATGGTTTTTTTTTATTTCTCATTTTCCATGAGAGTGTGAAGTACTTCTCTTAATGAATATTGCAATGAATGAAAAGAAAAACAAATCGTGTATGAGGTAACTACTCATTTCCACTTGACTAAACAAAAGATATAAAAATTGTACCAGAACTTTACAAGTCAGCAATAAAAATTGTGCTCAATTCTCCTTTAAAGTAAATAAACTCTACATATTTGTAGTATTTCAATATTTCTAAATAAAATAAGTAAGAAGAGGAGAAAATTGGTTTTTATTTGATTTTCATCTTCTTCTACTTTTTTTTGTTAAGCTAAATGTTTGAGATCTCCAACAAAAAAAGAAATACTAAGACAAACTTTCATCATTTCAAACTGAGTCTTAATTGAAAACTTTATTTTAACACAAACTTTGACCTTTGAATTGTAAATAAAATATTTTTCATTTCATTTCAATCAATAAATTTATTTTAATATATTTTTTTTTTTATTATATTTATGTCTATAAATATTAAATTAATGACTGCAAAAAAAGTGGCTTTCATTAACTCTCCTCATAGATTAAAATTTAATCGAGTGTTTGCAGAATTCATGAAATGATGTGTAAAAATTAAATAATGTGTTGTATGAAATTTAAATGAACATAGATGGAAAGTAATATATTTACATTAATGATTATTAATTATAATTTATAATCGGATTGAAATATGAATGAAAAATAATGTGAGGTTACAATTATATAATAATTTATGAGGAGTTTTGCGATGTTGTTGTTGTTATTTGATTGTGATAAGCAGCTGAATCGAGAATTTTAGGACTCGATATTTTAGTTTTCGATGTTTTAAACTTCAATGTTTCAGTTTTCGATGTTTTAAACTTCAATGTTTCAGTTTTCGATATTCCAGCTTTCGATATTTCTGCTTTCGATATTTCAGCTTTCGATATTTTAAACTTTGATATTCCAGCTTTCGATATTCCTGCCTTCGATATTTCAGCTTTCGAAATTTTAGACTTCGATGTTTCAGCTTTCGATATTTTAAACTTTGATATTTCAGCTTTCGATATTTCAGCTTTCGATATATTAAACTTTGATATTTCTGCTTTCGATATTTCAGCTTTCGATATATTAAACTTTGATATTTCAGCTTTCGATGTTTCAGCTTTCGATATTTCTGCCTTCGATATTTCAGCTTTCGATATTTTAAACTTTGATATTCCAGCTTTCGATATTCCTGCCTTCGATATTTCAGCTTTCGAAATTTTAGACTTCGATGTTTCAGCTTTCGATATTTTAAACTTTGATATTTCAGCTTTCGATATTTCAGCTTTCGATATATTGAACTTTGATATTTCAGCTTTCGATATTTCAGCTTTCGATATTTTAAACTTCGATATTTCAGCCTTCGATGTTTCAGCTTTCGATATTTCTGCCTTCGATATTTCAGCTTTCGATATTTTAAACTTTGATATTCCAGCTTTCGATATTCCTGCCTTCGATATTTCAGCTTTCGAAATTTTAGACTTCGATGTTTCAGCTTTCGATATTTTAAACTTTGATATTTCAGCTTTCGATATTTCAGCTTTCGATATTTCAGCTTTCGATATTTCAGCTTTCGATATTTCAGCTTTCGATATATTAAACTTTGATATTTCAGCTTTCGATATTTTAAACTTCGATATTCCAGCTTTGGACATTTCAAACTTCGATATTTTAAACTTCGATATTTTAGCTTTCGATATTCCAGTTTTTGATATTTCAGCTTTCGATATATTGAACTTTGATATTTCAGCTTTCGATATTTCAGCTTTCGATATTTTAAACTTCGATATTTCAGCCTTCGATGTTTCAGCTTTCGATATTTCTGCCTTCGATATTTCAGCTTTCGATATTTTAAACTTTGATATTCCAGCTTTCGATATTCCTGCCTTCGATATTTCAGCTTTCGAAATTTTAGACTTCGATGTTTCAGCTTTCGATATTTTAAACTTTGATATTTCAGCTTTCGATATTTCAGCTTTCGATATTTCAGCTTTCGATATTTCAGCTTTCGATATTTTAAACTTCGATATTTCAGCTTTCGATGTTTCAGCTTTCGATATTTTAAACTTTGATATTCCAGCTTTCGATATTCCTGCCTTCGATATTTCAGCTTTCTAAATTTTAGACTTCGATGTTTCAGCTTTCGATATTTTAGCCTTCGATATTTCAACTTTTAAAATTTCAGCTTACGATATTCCAGCTTTCCATATTTAAGACTTCCATGTTTCGGATTTCGATGATTCAGCTTTCATTATATGTTCCAGATTCTTCATATTCATATACAGTTATACAATAATTCAAAAAAAAATTACATAACAAAAAATCTGCTGAAATAATGATAAGAGCTTAATAACAGAATAATTATTTTTATTCAAACAGGAAATTAATATTATTAATTGAGGTTTTAAATCATTTTCATTCTGTCATAATTATTGTCTCGTATATAATATTTTATTACATTATTATTATTATAATATCGCTCTTTGCATTGAAATCCATGAATAATAAATGAAAAAATTGAATTAATACGAATTTATTGCTTCAACAGGCCAATAATTTGGCATCAATTCAACAAACATTAATAACTTTTTTATCATGTTTTATGATGAAATTTTCTTGTTTGTTGCCTAAATTTAATCAATAAAAGTGTCTAGAAAGGCGCCGCGTCACTATTATCTTATTCATTTTTCTTCTCTCGTTTTCAGGATCAACGTGAATTTATGAAAGTGATAAAGTTCACACACACACACACACACACATTTACATGTAAATAATCTCATCATTTAAATCAGTAAAATGCTTATTTTATTTACAAATAATAATAAAAATAATATTTATAAAGTCGTTTTACTTATTTTTTTTTAAAATATATTGTAACCCAAAAGCTTTATTTATACAATTTTTGCTATCTTAATCGCTTTTTATGTGAACAAAGTTAGACATTTCCCAAATAATTTATGCTTTCATAAATCAATCCTTTAACTTTTTTTTCTTTCTATTTTTTATTTGAGTTTATTGTTGTTTGTGTTTGTGTGTTTGTGTGTGTAAGTAAGTGAATGTTTGCCAAACATACACACCGCAAACGGTAAAAGAAAAACGAATAAAGGCATAAAATGAAATAAAAATTGGAAAAAGCAACAATAATATTCTGTTTTTTGTTTGTTTGTGTAAGTTCTAATACGTGTGTGTGTGTGTGTGTGTGTGTGTGTGTGTGTGTGTGTGTGTA
>LN483411.1:701549-721861 GCA_900002565.1 Culicoides sonorensis
ACTTTGAATTGAATACACACAATGGCATTTATGGTGCCTGAAAAAATAACATTTACTGTGGGTTTGATTTGGATTTGGCTTTGATATGAATGAATGGATAAAAGCATTCAAAGCGCCACCTTAAAAAAGTTTTTTGGGGAAATTTAAATGGAAATGTCACAAAAATAAGTTAATTTTTATATGATTCCTTAAATTTTATAATAATTTTTTTAATTCCAGTCACACTCTGGAAATTAAATCATGTAATTTTTTTATATTATATGATTTATTGGAACATGAACATGAAAATAAATATTTATAATTTTTATTATTCAATCTGTATTTTATTTTACTATTTTTGGTAGAAAAAAGCACGCAAAACTATCAAAAGGATGAGAAACGTAAAAATGAAGCAAGAACAAAATTTCATTTCAATTCAAAACTAGACCAGATAAAGTTCCAACCATCCAAGAACCAAAAAATTTTTCGGTAAAGTCACCGTCAAACATCAGACGCTCAACTTACTTTCAAAAGTTCAATTTTTTCAAATTCATTCTTTTAAAAAAAGTACAGACTTGAATATAAAATTTATGTTAAAAATATTAAATAGCAATAAAATGATATAAAAATGTAATAAAATGAACATTGGATGATACTTGTGGTACGAAATGTTGGGGTTTTTTTACTTTAATTATTGATTTTTTCCTTTAACGACCAGCTCATGAAAAATGATGTTAAATTTAATCAAGGTAATGTTTACTTAGTAATTTTGGGTAGAGTTAGATAAATAATATGAAAATTTAAAATTCAATCATAAATTACTAAAATTTATTTGCTCAGACATAAATAAATTCGTATTTCAGTATCGTTTCATTCAAGAATTTCAAGTTTTACTCTCTGAAACTGTTCTTTTTAAATTTTACTATCTAAAAATGTTCTTTTCAAATTTTACTATCTAAAAATGTTCTTTTCAAATTTTACTATCTAAAAATGTTCTTTTCAAATTTTACTATCTAAAAATGTTCTTTTAAAATTTTACTATCTAAAAATGTTCTTTTCAAATTTTATTTTCTAAAAATGTTCTTTTCAAATTTTACTTTCTAAAAATGTTCTTTTCAAATTTTATTTTCTTGAAATGTTCTTTTCAAATTTTATTTTCTTGAAATTTTTAAATTTTACTTTCTAAAAATGTTCTTTTCAAATTTAAGTTTCTAAAAATATTCTTTTCAAATTTTATTTTCTAAAAATGTTCTTTTCAAATTTTAATTTCTAAAAATGTTCTTTTCAAATTTACATCTCTAAAAATGTTCTTTTCAAATTTTACTCTCTAAAAATGTTCTTTTCAAATTTAAGTTTCTAAAAATATTCTTTTCAAATTTTACTTTCAACTTGCTTTAACATTTTCGTTTTAATTTATTTCTTCGTCTCTTAACTGAAAAAATTGAACAAAGCTCACATTTTCCCATTTGTACGATACAATGATCCTTTTAATTCTTTTCCATAATAAAAAAAAGCACAATAATAATTATATATAATGTTAAATCTGTGCTGTGAGCCCATTTTTGTTTGACCTATCAGATTTTTCTCGTAAAATTTTTCTATAACATCAAATGATGTAACGTCAACAAACATAAAATGTTTTTTTTTTTTGAAAAAGTGATGCTTGAAATTTTTGTTTCCCATGACAGACATTTAATTTTAGGGACCAAGTTTTTTTTTATTATTTTATATTTTTTCTGGGCTTGTCCTAATTCTATTGTTTTTTTTTTCTCTTTTTTTATTATTAATTTCATCTCGTAACAGAGCCTCACATGTATAAACAAATTATGGAACAAGAGTATAAAGCACACATTATTGGTGTGACAGCACGCCTTTAGAATACTAATAATTTTGTGTTGTGTCCTTTACAGCAAATTTTTATTTTCATAACACAAATTGTGTTACAGATCAGAAAAAAGAAGTAAAATAATCTGTGTTGACAGACATTTTACTAGACATGGTTGTGTGTGTGTCTGTGTGTGTATGTATAATAAAAATATTGAAAATGTCATATCTCAACGTACCATGAAAAGGTTTCAAATCACTTAAATTCATAGCAAATCAAATAAAAATAATCATAAAAGCAATATGTGATCAGTCATTTCTCAGGGAATTATTTGCTGATTTTAACATAAATCAAAAAAAAAAAACTATCAAATCAAGTTAAAATTAAGTTGATTGCGTTTCCTTTGAGTTTTCTTCCTTTTAAGTGACATTTGCAATAAATTAGGGTATGGTCATAATAATTCATATCATTTCATGTTAATTGAAAAAAAAATTGCGTATATTCAAAAAAAATTGCTGATCAATCAGATTTATGTTGAGATTTGAACAGAAAACGAAGATGAGACAATGAAAAAAATTCTGAAAGATATTTAATGACATGTAATTTTTTATACCCACACCCATTTTCATTGAAATTGATCAAATTTGATCTCTGACATGTTTCGTGGAATCTTACATGACATGAGATTAATTTTCAATATTAATTCACAGTTTTCATATCAAATTCCCTTTAATTATCAAACAATACAATCAAATAATACAAACAAATTATCAACAATTAATAATAACACAACTAAATTCATGTTATTGTGTCATCATGTGTTCATAATTATAATTATTCATCATAAATAATTGAATAAAAAACAAAATTCTATTATCATTACACTCTGACCTCATTATCATTAACAGGGTCTTTATCATTGTTTTTATTGGCAAATTTATTGTAATTTTCGCATTATTTTTTGTTTGTTATTTATGATTTAATGATGCCAACAATTATGTGTACAAGTGTGTTGTTTTAATTCTCATGTAATTAATTATGACAGAATATTCATTGATTTTGTTTCATTCATGAACGAACACACAATTGAATTTTGCGAGAATTTATTTTATTATCAAAAAAAAATCATAAAAAGATAAAAAACTTAAATATTTCAAGCAAAAGTGCATTTTTGTGAAGTTTACATTGTAATTGAGGAGAGTTTACATTTCTGATGAACGAGTTTACATTTTTAGGATTTTAAATTCTAAGAGTTTACATTTTTAGGATTTGAAATTCTAAGCGTTTACATTTCTGCAAGACGAGTTTACATTTCTAGGATAATAAATTCGAAGTGTTTACATTTCTGATTGACAAGTTTACATATTTAGGATAATAAATTTTAAGAGTTTATATTTTTAGGATAATAAATTCAAGAGTTTACATTTCTGAAAGCCTAGTTCACATTTTTAGGATTTTAAATTCGAAGAGTTTACATTTCTGAAAGACGAGTTTACATTTTTAAGATTTTAAATTCTAAGAGTTAACATTTCTGAAAGCCGAGTTCACATTTTTAGGATAATAAATTATAAGAGTTTACATTTTTAGGATTTTAAATTCTAAGAGTTTACATTTTTGATAGACGAGTTTATATTTTCAGGATAATAAAATCTGATAGTTTACATTTCTGGTTGACGAGTTTACATTTTCAGAATTATAAATTCTAAGAGTTTACATTTCTGAAGGACAAGTTTACATTTTTAGGATTTTAAATTCTAAGAGCTAACATTTCTGAAAGCCGGGTTTACATTTTTAGGATAATAAATTTTAAAAGTTTACATATCTGAAAGACGAGTTTACATTTTAAATTCTATGAGTTTACATTTCTGAAGGAAGAGTTTGCATGTTCAAGATTTGAAATTCTAAGAGTTTACATTTTTGAAAGACGAGTTTACATTTTTAGGATTTTAATCTATAATATTTCGGTCCACGAAAGCGCATTTTAATTTAATGATATAATTCTCTTTAACTTACTTACTCACCATCATCATTCATTTAATTTTATAGGTTTTTTTTTTTGTATATGAGCAAAATTCAATCCAAGTGAAAAAGATATGACGCTTAATTTGATTCATTTTTTTCTCTCATCACTTTTCAAAAAATTCCATACAAATCATTTCAGTTTAATTTAATTCTATCATCTGCTTCCAATCTAATGATTTATGAAGTATTTATTATTATATTTTTTTCATTTTATATATTTATTGGTATATATATTTGTTAATTTATATTAACTTTATTTATTATTGTATAGAGATTGAATTTGAAAATTTTATTTCGTGCTACGATTATTTAAGGAAAATGAGTAGCAAATAAAAATGAAACGCGATTAAATTAATATGAAATGAGAAGAAAATTGTCGTCAGTTCTTATTTCATAATAATTTTTTGTCGTAACAGCGGTTGGGTATTAAATTTATTATGGACAAAAAAAAAGAAAAATGATGTCGTTGAGAACTGAATCGAAACCCAACACAAATCAAAGCTGATAGTTGAAGCCAATTTTATATTTGAACATCATAACAAATAATATGTCTTTTTATAAACATTTTTTTCAAAAAAATACGGTTCATATGAAAAGCGAAGAGTAGTCAAGATACCATGAAGACGCTAAATCGAGTACATTTTGATTTGAGCCTTGAAGACCTTTAGATTTTGTCAAGCCTTGGTCCAGTTTCATAAAATTCAAGGAAAGGCAATACATTTTTCAGGTTCATTTGACATGAGAGGAGCTTCCTGAACATTAATTTCACTCTATTATTGCCTTATTTAAGAGTATGATCCTTTAATAACAACTGCCAGATGGATAATTTGTGTGCTCTTATACAAAAAACGGCACTTCACTAACACTTAAGCTCCTCATACTCTTAAAAAAATTATTTTGAAGAAAAAAAACATACGGAAGAAAATGAATTTTTGTCATAAATAATCTTTCTCAAATGAAAAATCATTTTTCATTTTATCGAACGATAAAGAATGTGAATGAAAATAGTCAACTTAGATTATGTTCAAATACTGAATTGATGATATTAAAAATAAAATTTTTCTTTCTCTCTTTATTATTATTATTATAATGGAGTTGATATTAATTCTGAAAGTTGAAAAATTATTATATGACTGCTAGTTGACATAAGAAATATATGAGTTGATTTAATTAATAATGAAAATTTTATTTTTGTGCTTTGTTATTGGAATATAATAAATTATTTAATGTAAGGTTGGTGAAGAGTTGGAACAAAAGTTTAGGATTAAAGTGAATTTTATTTTCAGTCACTTTTGATTTGTAGTGAATTTCAATTTCAGTCACTTATAATTTTCAGTGAATTTCATTTTCAGTTATTTTGAATTTTCAGTGAATTTCAATGTCAGTCACTTTTAATTTTAAGTGAATTCAATTTTCAGTCACTTTTAATTTTCAGTGAATTTCAATGCCAGTCACTTTTAATATTCAGTGAATTTCAATGTCATTCACTTTTAATTTTAATAATTAATTTAAGTGATTTTTAATTTTAAGTGATTTTTAATTTCAGTCACTTTTAATAATAAGTGAATTTCAATTTAAGTCGCTTTTAATTTTAAGTGAATTTCAATTTCAATCACTTTTAATTTTAAGTGAATTTCAATTTCAGTCGCTTTTAATTTTAAGTGAATTTCATTTTCAATCACTTTTAATAAACAGTGAATTCCATTTTTAGTCACTTTTTATTTCAAGTGAATTAAATTTTCAGTCACTTTCAATTTTAAGTGAATTCAACAATCACTTTTAATTCTAAGTATACTTCTTATAAACAACCTCAAATAATAAATTTTAAGAGATTGACCTAAATCACAATTCAAAATACTTTTACAAACCACTTATTTCATATAATGATACTTGACATTAAAGTATTCATTCATTAAATTGCAATCAACCACAAATGAATTAAGTATCTTTGAATTTGAATTTGAAAAGTGGAATTGTAGTTTGATGAATTAAATGTTAAATAGTTTCTAAATAACCCTCATTTCAATTTAAATCGATACAATAAATACCACAAATTATTCATTTAGTAGCATTAAACGACCACCACAATCAGACACACAAAAGACTCAACTATTATCATTATATAATCGGTGCAAATGAACTGTACTTAAATACTTTATAACGAATAAAAGTGAATAATAATAATATAAACAGGACATAGATAAAATGAGAAAATTCTACGTGTTTCCTTTTTTACTATACATTCAATAAAATATTTATTATTTTGTGTACCTTTAAAAGAAGACAGAATTTAGTGCAAAAATGCATTAAAATATATATAGATGCAATAAATATTCAGTGTGAAATTTACTGTCCAAATGAATAATGAATGTGCAATTTTCACATGTTACTAGAAAAAAAGTACTTTGCAAACAAGTGACATAAACAGAAAAACAACAACAACAAATGGTTCACCAACATTATGTTATAAATTTTAAAAACATTTATTTCAGGACTTGCTCTTTGTCCTTTTTTTCATTTTCACTTCTCATGCAAGTGGGTTTCGATACGTATTTAGTAAACATGACACTTGTCTTTGGTCAAAGTATGAAAACGAGAATTTTTGAATGGCCGTAAGCAAGTAATTATTTTAAAATATACATATAAAATAAATGTTTATATTTTTTGTTTTTTTAATTTGCAGTTATTGGTTAGAACAAAAATTCTTACTTGAAAATGTCTGAAGGGAAATTCAGTGCAAATGAATTGGAAGAGTCACTGAAAGGCAAATTCAATTGAAATCAAATAAAAGTGAAATTCACTGAAAACGAATTAGTGAAGTCACTAAAAAGCGAATTCTCTTCAAATCAAATAAAAATCAAATTCACTATAAATCAAATAAGTTAAATCACTAAAAGGCGAATTCACTTCAAATCAAATAAAAGTCAAATTCACTGGAAATCAAATCAGTGAATTCACTGAAAGGCGAATTGACTTCAAATCAAATAAAAGTGAAATTCACTTAAAAACGGTTGTGTGAAATCACTCAAAGGCAAATTCACTGAAAATCTTGTAAAAGTTAAATTCACTGAAAAGGAATCGGTGTAGTCACTGAAAAGGCGAATTCATTTCAAATCAGATAAAAGTGAAATTCACTGAAAATGGTTAAGTGAAATCACTGAGAGGTGAATTCATTTCAAATTGAATAAAAGTGCAATTCACTGAAAACAAATCGTTAGAGCCACTAAAAAGCAAATTTAAGCGTAAATAAGTGAAATTCACTAAAAAGTTGGTGGAATCATTGAAAGGCGAATTCAGAAGTGAAATTCACTGAAAACGAATCAGCGGAGTCATTGAAAGGCGAATTCGCTTCAAATCATATTAAAATGTGCAATTCACTAAAAAACGAATTGGTTGAATAATTGACAGGCGAAAAAATTTCAAATAAAACGTTACTGAAATTCAGTTAAAAGCACTTTAATTACGAAAAACGTTGCTATTTTACAAAGAAATTATAAAAATTGCTTTCAACGTTTAAAAATCCTTAAATCGTTTTAGTTTCGTCCTTATTGATATCAAAATAAACTTACTGAAACAACTAAATGAACGAAGGAAGGAAATTATTTTGCGTAATTGCAAGACAAACACTCCTTAAATTTCATAATTTTTTTTTCCACATTAAATGTCTTTATTTGTTATTAAATTTTCTAAAATAATCAAAGTAAATTCAATTCATGTCTAACATAAAATACGACATATTTTCTTTTGATATAAAGCAAACACACAAACTTCTGTATACGTGCCTCCTTTTGCTTCTTATAATCACCATAATTTACTCAATTGAGTTAAATTAATAGATATAAATGTGGGTGTTGTACAAAAAGGAAATCCGTAACACCTAATTTATGCAAATTATAAATTAAGATTGAGATTGAAAGCAATATGAATGTTATTTAAAATGTGTGAGTAGTCCAAAATATCTTGATCTCTCTTCTTAAAGGAAACATTTCAATTTAAATGCAACTCTATTGAAATTCAATGATCATTCAATGAACACATTTCTTGTTAAATATCATATGCAAATCAAGTCTCATTGAAAATTATTATTATAATTCTCTGATTGTCACACAGAAGCAGCACAACACCCGGTTGTTTGTCGATTTTCATTGAAATTCATGTTAATTATATTTAACTTAACATAACACAGACACAAATCATTTATTTATGCTTATGTAGACACGTTGAATTTTCATTTTAAAATTTTCACAAACTGAAATCATACGATGAAGAAAATAAATAATATGTGAAATGACAACACCATCATCATTTCAATCACAATAAATTTGTCATCATCTTCATTGTCACACATAATTTTGACTGTAGTTGTATATGAATCATAGAACGAAAGCAAGGAAAAATGTGATACCCTGATAAAATTTTCCTTTTTTTTTTTAAATACATATATTGAAAAGAAGAAAAAAAACATGGAAATGGAAAATACACACCATTCATTTGTACTTTTATTATTATTATTATTATTATGGAGACGTTATCAGAGATCTCTGATATTTGTCTATTATCAATTCCATTTTAGGTTCACGCAAATTGAACTGTTTTTTGAGTGTGTGTTTGTGTGTATTTTGATAATAAGGGTGTACATTTAAACTGCTGATAATATCAATACATGGAATATTGATTATATTTGAACGAAAATTGATGGCTTTTCATCAGATATTCGAAATTCATTGATTCAATGTTGAATTTTCGTCTTTGTATATTTAAATTTTGATGTCAGTACTCACCTAAAAAGAAAAAGAAGAAAAAAATTACAATTAAAAAAAATTTTAATGATGAATCAAATAATAATATTAAAGTAAGTGCTTGAAAAATTACATTTCAAAATCAATGAAAACAAGTCAAAATCGGTCATCTATTAAATTGTTCCGGAAATTTAATCAAAAATTGGTTCAAAACACATTCAGTTTACGAAAAAGTTTTTCTTGTTCTATTGCATTTTTTGTTGTTTATTTATTTATTTTTATTTTTGTTTTTTGAGAAAAGTTTAAAATGAAATGAAAGGAAACGACAATATGATCCATGAAATAAGACAACAAGAAAATAACAACAAAAAAATAATCCAATATTGTGTTGTGTTGTTCACTTAAAATAAGAACATATAAAAAAAATGTACAAGCCGGTTTTAGGAAACTTGTTTATTTGTAAAAGAATGGCGAAAAGTTTTCTTTTCAATTTTAATTCCAGGAAATTTTATTTCATTGTTTTTGGGGGTAGTGAAAGGAAAATTCATTTAACGGGAATTAAAACATGAATCGAAATAAAAATTTATAGTAAATTTTATGGCAGTGACAAATTAGCAGAAGAGCAGCGAAACGGCCTCTGGACTCCAATTTGTAATGTTAAGTGAAATCGTCAGGAGCTCCTCTTTTCAATGCAAAAATCTAGAAATCGGTCCAATGGACCACCATGAAATTATGAGGCTGACGATCTTTTGACCAGATCGACGAAATTGCCCTTAAAAATTTATAGAATTTTTGTATCATAATTTTATAGCAATTGAAAATCAATTTAACCAAATTTTTTAAACTAAATTTAAAATTATAGCAAATTTTATAGCATTTATTTTTATAAACGATTCTGGAGCTTTGAAATGGCAAAATGACGGAAAGACAGTGTCGAAGTTTGATATACTGATAGAGTTACCGAGTGCCATTTTCAGGTTCACGAATCCTAAGTCTGAGCCGAATGCGAAAAGGCCGATGAAAGATGATAAAAATGCACTTCAAAATCTCCTCTTTCTAACTTAAAAAAATTTAGGCATCGCTCCGTCACGGAGTCATGCCATTGATAAGCGTCTGACAAGCTTCTGACGAGAGCGAGAAAAACTTCTTGCAAAAATTTATAGCATAATTCTTGTATCATATTTTTATAATAAATTTTATGGCATGTATTTTGAAGGATTTTAACACGACTTTATTATGTGTGTCTTTTTCTATTGACATTTGCTTGTTTGAAACGAAAAAAAAATTTATAGCAAATTTTATAGCACAACTTTTCTACGGACTTTATTAAATTGAAATCGTATGGATTATTTTCAACAGGTATTTTTTTTTGAAAGACCTTAATTGAACAAATTTCCTTTAAAAATTTGATCACAAAAATCTGATTTCAAGCTCTAATGTCATTTTAGATAAGTGAAGGGTCAAATTCTCATTTTTCATTAAGTGAAGGGTTAAATTTGTTTATTCAGTGCAACTAAAAAAATGAATGAGAACAATTTATTTTTTTTTCTTTTTTTCTTCAAATGAAAAACAAAATTAAATAACAACAGAAATTCCAATTTAAATTAAGTTTGAAACTGCATTCAATAACACGCCTGAAACCGTTTAAATGCAACAATGAAAGTGTTTATTAAGAAAAAAAAAAGTTTTAAGTAAATATTAAGTCCAATTTAAAAGTTGATAAAAATTAAAAAAAAGTAAAAAAAAATAACAATAATAATAATACAAAAAGTTACAGTGTTGCTTCTGTTCTGTTGCTTTTCAATGAAAAAGAAAAATTTTTCTTAACTTTGTCACTTGTTCCCTTGAAAAAAAGAACAAAAATTGTTGAAGTAAAAGAAGCACACAAAAAAAACAGACAAAAGTGTTTAAAAACAAAATGAATTTTCCTCTTATATTTCGTCATTCCTTTGGATTACATCAAAAAGGCTAAAAACTTTCTATTGTTATTCGAATTTTGCTTGCAGACTTCAATGAAAAGTTTTCACACTTTTTTTTCTTGTCTGTTTTATTTTTGTTGTGACATGAATTGAAGTTTTGCCATGAAAATAATACGTAAGAGTTTAAGAAAACAAAAACTTTCAGTCGGTTCAATGTGATTTTTATTTTCATTTACTTGGGCTTAGTTTTTGGATTAAGTAAAATGAAAGGTTATGAAAATAAAGTTTTAACCCTTCGTTGCATTGAGTGGAATTTTTTTTTCACTTTTATCATTAAAATCTTGATGATTGATCAAAATTCAAATGAATTTCAGCCTAAATATTTGTTTATGTCTTTGATGGCTCTAAATGCCACTAAAATGATATTCTTTTGAATGTGTGCTATAAAATTTGCTATAAATTTTTTTCAATAGATTTTTTATAGTAAACCTTTTGAGTTTTTTTTCTTGAAAATGTTCAGGTTTTGGTAGACGAACAAACGAGATGAGTATCAAAACTATAAACTAAAATTTATAGCAAGTAATATTTTCGAGAAAAACAATTTTATCTTAAATAACATTAAAATGAATAACAAACAATCATCAGTTTTGTGGCACTTTTGCATCGAGACGACAATTATTTTCCCTCACAATTTCAAAAGTTGAATAAAATAAAAATAATAATAATAAATAAAAAAAGAAATGAAAAGAAAAACTTAATTCTGTTGAGAATTGAAAAGTTTTGTTGTCAACGATAGCATTTAATTACAACTAGCTGCAAAGAAGAAGAGGCATTGTAAAAATCAATATAATACAAAAAAAAGACCATGCAAAAGCTCAACAACAATTTTATAGTAGTTTTTACCACTTTAAATTGATATTGACACAATATACATAGGCAGAGAGAAAACAGAAAATGAGCAAAGTTAAAATTATTTATTTAATCTTGAATGGTTATTATTATTATTATTGTTATACCCGAGTTGTAAGAGGATGGGAATAGGGTTGGGAAAATGCAAGTAAAGTAAAAAAAAACCAGTTAAGATAGTTGTGGTTTGACTTAATATAATAACGCAAAGTAAGAAGAACAATAATTGGTTTAAATAATGGGAAGAAATTTCAATTGAAAGTAATTTAATTAAATGGGTATTCTGTGAATTTTGGTTATTTCTCGGTTTTTTGTTTTATTATGATTACATTTTATAGTGGTGATAAGAGAAAATTGTGAAGTAAAATTCAGAGAATATTTACAGCGAATTTTATAGGTTGGTTTTATTTAAGTTTGCACTTAAGACATGGACCTCGTGGTGTTAGCTTACCAAAATCGAGATGGTTACATATCGTTGTAACAGATCTGAGAGCGCTTCAACCGAAAAATTTGAAAGGTAAAGCGCAGAATAGACAACTCCGGAATTCAATTCACGACCAGATCAAAACTTTTTGCTAACTAACTTGCCTGACGACTTTACCTTTTTTTTGAAATTTCATACAATATGATAGCGATTCGCTTGTCAAAACGGTCAAAAATGACGTTTCTGTAAATTGTTTACTTTCTTTATAGGAAAAAAGCCAATCCAACGTGGAATTTCGAAAAGTCCTGAAAAAGCCATCTCGAAAACTGTCTTAACTTCAATTCTGCATCATTTTTATTCAAATTTAATGCATTTTGATTGTAATTTAGTTAATTAATTATTAATTTAAAATCTGGCATATTTTCTTCGATAGTACTCTTCCTTGCTGTCATCGTGACGGCGTTTCCGGGTCGGCTTTCTAAATCCCATATTTTCGGGCTTCTTTAAGTCTCCACGACTTTGAACATGTCGCACCTCTTGTCCAGGATTTCTTGGGCCGTCTCCTTATAAGCCTTTTATTCATTTTGCAGCTCTTCCTTCTCCTGGCCTGAAGATAAATTAACCGTCATCGAGAGCGATTAAATTCCAGCCATAATGGTTTTTTCTTCGTTGAACACAGATTCGTACTTTAACGACATATTTTTGGCCATGGCCTCAATTTGACCAATTTAATTCTTGCTCTTTTTTATAATAGCATCATATGTAGCACGGTGTGCTAAAATTTGAATAGTATCTGTTAAGGATTTTGTGTCCTTCCATGATTTAGTTGTCAAAATCAACAAACATGACGTTGAAATGGAATTTGCATGTATAAGCCAATCCACCACTAAACATGAAGCACACCTACTTATTTGTTCGGCGCCACAAATGAAAAGCGCGTCCAGGTATGTAAAGAAATCTTGTAAGATTTTTCAATTTAACCATAACAGCCCTGAAAATGTCAATCCAATTAAATTAAAAATTCACTGAAAAAAATTGTGTTAAGTCCTATTTTGTATAAAAAAACTCATCAAAAAAATGTAAAAAAATGAAAATAATTTGAATAGAAGTTAATTGTAGCATAAACAAATTTAATTTCATCAACAAAAAACTTTAAAACACACACGGTAAAAACAAAAGTTGCCGTAAAACTTGCCGTATACAGCAAGTTGTTGCCGTATACGGCAACTGTACGGCAACTCTACGGCAAAGTCTACGGCAAGTTTTTGAACTTTGTACTACAGAATTTTCATTTTTTGAAATGTGATATTTTGATAAATATTTGTCGTAGAAAAAATTCTAAATATGTTTTGGAAACAACAGAAAAACATCTTTTAGAATCTTATGCAACATTTTAATTTTTGTAAAAAAATTTGAGTTTTAGAGCGAAAAATTGTAAATTTTTCATACAAACCATTGGAAATTGATGCAAATCGAACAATATGGTAGAACTCATACTTTTGCTGATTCATACATGTGCCTTGTATTACTCAAATGTTCAACCATATTGTTTGGTTTGCATCAATTCTTATAATTTGTATCAAAAATTTACAATTTTTACTCTAAAACTCAAATGTTTTTACAAAAATTAAAATGTTGTATAAGATTCTAAAAGATGTTTTTCTGTTGTTTCCAAAACATATTTAAAATTTTTTCTATGACAAATATTACTCATTTTTTCATATCGGCTTGCATCAATTCTTATAATTTGTATCAAAAATTTACAATTTTCGCTCTAAAACTAAAATTTTTTTACAAAAATTAAAATGTTGTATAAGATTCTAAAAGATGTTTTTCTGTTGTTTCCAAAACATATTTAGAATTTTTTCTACGACAAATATTTATCAAAATATCACATTTCAAAAAATGAAAATTCTGTAGTACAAAGTTCAAAAACTTGCCGTAGAGTTGCGTAGAGTTGCCGTACAGTTGCCGTATACGGCAACAACTTGCTGTATACGGCAAGTTTTACGGCAACTTTTGTTTTTACCGTGCATAAAAAAAGACATATGTGATGTGATTTGAATTTATTTTCATCAACACTGTCCAAATAAAATCATCAAACGTCAAACATGTGGAATTTTAACAAAAAAAAAAACTAGAAAAACAAAACAGAAACACAGAGAGTAATTATGAGAGTCATTAAAAAACGCATAAAATCACTTTGTACAAATTTCCGAGTTCAACCCATAAATTAAAATTTAATTTAGATCCGTTGTAATAGAGAATATTGAATAAGTGAAGTCCCCGCCTCGACTATCAAAACATGTCAAAATGTGCGGTTAGAAAAACAAAAAAAATAACTAGATGAAAAAACATGAAAGAAGAAGAAAAAACAACATCTGTTCAAATATCACCTTGTTTTGAATACATTAAGTCTGTACTTCATCTTATCTCGCTAATAGATTTTTCTTTTCTTTTTCAAGGAAAAGAAGAAAATTTGATTGAAATAATTTTGTATAAAAGAAATAAATTTGGATCTCTCTTGTGTGTATTTAGGAAATGAAATGGTGTTTTATGTAAAAAAAAAATAAATAAAATAAAATAAGTGATGCATTACATTGAACATCCAGAGATCATGATATCGTTAAATGCCTGTCGATATAATAAAAATTTGATCTTATGTCAGTTTCAATTACATTTCAAACCATCATCATTCACATCGCATCATATCACCAATTTGAAGATACATGTTCCGGAAAACAAAATAAGAGTAGAGATAATATGTTAAAATATGATACTAAATCAATCCCATGAGTATTCAAAATATGTATTTTCACTGAATACTAAAATGAAAAAAGTGAACAAGTGAAATTTATATGAACAAAGTAATAATAATAATCATGAAATATATTTCACTTTTAAACATTTTTATTTCATTTTATGTGACTTAAATATTTTTTTTAATTTATATTTAATATTCATCATCATCATCATCATTCATGCAACGTTTGAATTGCAATATGATATTCTTGATTCATTTTTGCTGATTGACTAATGACTCTTTTTTTTATGAAATAAGTATACAGTTGTCCAATACGTGAAATGGAGTCAGTTAAGAGTGATGTGCAATAAGATGTCATTTTTTATTATGATGACACTTAAAATTAAAATCAAATGAAGAATATTATGTTTAAATGTGTTATTTTTTTGAAAGAGAACATGAATCAACTTTGTTAAAGGAGGAAATTAAAAAATGTTTCTGCACTGTCATGGTACTGAATCACAGCTGAGAAATGATGCATGGCAAGAAGAAGTTTGCCTCAGATTACAATTTGGAGATCAGGGATGGAATTTAAGGTAAATCATGATTTTATTGATCTTTTGATTTTTTTTTGAAGAATCTGAACGATTTTGGTTAAAGTTTCGAATCGGAAAAGCTGTAAAAAGGTAGACTATTAGGGTTCAACTTCCTACCACCAGGTTCTTACCACGATGATGTCTGGAAACGAAATGAACGATCGTTGATCAAGAACTGATTTTGGTAACAGCTGATCAATAGTTCCCAATTAAAATATTTAAGGTTTTAGTTATCTTGTCTAACCTGTGAGTGAAGTTACAGCACCTCCAAGGCTCAAAACTAATACAAAACTATCTTGCATCATGTTCAGCGAGAATTGAGGAATAGTGCTAAAAATTGAAAAAGGTTTTGCACGGGGCTACTTCCTTTCGAATCTACTTCCTTAGGAGCAATCCGAGCCCACTGTAATGGAGCTCCTTCTCTTCGGGCTAGACGCCTAGTCCGAGTTCAAGTCACCCTGCCAATAGATGTTCTTTGGAATTTTTAGAAGTGTGGTGAGTGAGAGTTTGAGCAGATATTTTCTGTATGTGTTTTTATAGCATTGGTTATTCTTAATTGTCATTGAGTATTTGATTCATTGTAAGTTGAGTAGAGATACAGTGGCGTTCAGATAAGAAAAAAGCTCATAATGCTATGATTAAGTTTTCAGTTCTCAAGAAGTGTGTTTTGACTTCTCGATGGAATTTTTTCATGTTGTTAATGTGACGAATGTGTTTTGGTAAACTATTGAACAATATTGGTCTGAGATAATGAACAAGTTTTCTTGACGTTACTGATGATGTCTTGTCTGGTATCAGTTTGAGGTTGTTCCTCAAATGTAAAATGATTCGATCGAATTTGAACTGCTCGTGATGAAGCACTTCATTGTTCAAAACTTGACGAACGTATTTTAAAACGTGTTGTGCATGAACCGAACCTGAGCAGAACTAGGTTTAGTGGACTTTTTTTCTTAATTTTAGTTGATTATGATCAACACTGCGTTTGCACAACGGACCCGTCTCTAGGCTTAAGTGCTTGTTCTTCTCTGCGGGCACTGCCTTAGAAATCTGATCTAATTGAAATCCGATTAATTACGTGTTCGTTATAGCGGAACCAGACGATTTTTCACTTGGTAAGTTCAATTAAAATTAATGAGCAAGGAGGCGCCAAAACCATGATCAGGCTCCCACTAAATTACAAAATTGAATTTGAATTGACTAAAATGGTCGAAAAATTTAAATTTTTTTTCAAGTTCTTTATTAAAATTAAGACACTGCACATCACAGTGTAATTTTCTTCTCATTATGTTCGTTCACACCCATTATTACTTTGTAATAAAATATGATACTTTGAAACAATTTTAATTTATCGCACAAAAATTAAAAGAATAAAAAAGAAACGAAATAACACAAAATACATGAAAAATGGTCTCATCATAAAAAAATAAAAAAAGACACAAAAATTTCTTACACTACAAATCTAATTAAACAAGTATTTCTTTATAATATTTTTTTCTTAATTTTTAAATGAGAGAAAAAAAACATCAAAATGTCATCTCGTTGAGTAATAATACTTTTTAATAAAAATAATAATGTTAATTTACAACAAAAAACGCTGTTAAATTTTTCGAGTTGTGCTTGAATGTTATGATATTAAGTAAATACAAAACGAGCCAAAAAAAGATAATCCTTCATTCTTAATTGAATCGTTAAAAAAATAAATTAAGAAATGAAGATATGTCAAGAGAATTTTTTTTCGGTAAATTTTATATTATACATTTATTAATTAAAATGAGTTGATATTCGAAGAATGTGAAATCATGTTTTGTTTTATGATTAATTTTAAGTGAATTTAAAAAAAAATACTTTTTTAAGTGGAGGAAAGTTTTTTTCTTCACTATCAAATCTTTTGGGAATACATTCATCAATAACTCATCTCAAAATTCAACTCATAAAACTTTAAATATAGACATAAAATTAATCTTATGAATAAAAAAAAAACAGAGAAAAGTTACGACGATGATGGTATTAATGACATTCTAAAAGATATGAAATGATACACTCCATTTGACTTAAGTCATCATCATTTCATCATATAAATTGAACGCAAGACAAGCACACTGTTTTCCGTCAACTTTAAATTAAAATGAAATTTATATAATATTTTTTTTTTGTTTTATAAATTCTTTGGAACATTCATCATAATATTTTCTCTTAAAATAATAATAATAATAATAGTAATTTTAATGAAAAATTTTGACGAAAGTGAATAACAGACATTGCTGCAGATGAGCGAGCACATGTCTACGTCTATTAACATAGAACAAGAGAGCGATGACGATTTATTATTAATAATTTTCTGTCTAAATTTAGACATTTGTATGAAAATTTAATTTTTGATGTTTTTATTCAACTATTAAATCTTGTCTTGTTATTTAACTTTACTCCTCTTTTTTAGGCACTTAAATGGGTGTATGTCACAAATCGTTGTGAATAGAAAAAAATGAATAAAATAGAATCAACTATGAAAGCCCATATATACTTAGCATAACATAGGAAAAAGATGTATATTTTGAAGATAAAACAAATGAAGAATTAATTGAAGAGCCGAGTACTTTTAATTTGAAAAGTTAATCTGATGGTATGAAATATCTTTATTTTTTTTTTATTTTCATGAAATTATTTTGTGCAAACTTTATTAGCTATGTTGGATTTTCGTTTCAGAAATCTACTTATGAAATGGTATGAGGTTACCAGATGACTTTTATGATTCGGCGTATCATAATACGAGGTGTTTGAATGATGAGACATAGTAAAAATTATTGGTCATCAACTCAAACCCTGTGATTTGCAATGACGAATGGATATGAAGGAGGCCCCTCTGTATCTTTATACAACTGACCTTGGGTTGTAAAATTGAGGTGTCTAATACACACGTCTCACCACTACAATTGGACTTAAGCTTTTATCCTAAGTGTTACTTACTTTTTAGATAATAAATATTAAAACGTATTCTCATCATTTAATGAAATTGTTGATTGTTGTCGAAGACCGTCACTTATAAAATTTATATTGAAGAATTTGAAAATAATTTAAAAAATCCTGATGAAAAATAACACCAAAAATTCACGTGAAGGAAAAAAAATAAGCAAAAATGACTAGGCTTTTATACCGAGCAGAGCATCGAATAGGTTCATCATTCGTATGCCAAACATCAAAAGACGTATGGATCAAAAATTGATTCAAAAACAAAATTAAAATTATTTGTTTAAAATATCAAAAAAAAAAAATAGTAAATTTGTAAGACATAATTATTTTTATCAAAAAAGAATGTTTTTTGTTTCGTGAACTGTTTTCTGGTACTATTAAGATTGAGCTCAGCTTCTAGATAAATTAAAGGGGGTAAGTTAATTTTCCTCCAAAAAAGGTTACTAAAGCCGCATGTGGAGCACTATCCAGTGATCATCATGAGCCAACGAATGAATCAATTTGATTGATATGGGGTCCTGAAATCCAGGAAACAAGCCTTCATAAAATTAAAAAATCAAGCCCGATGATAAATGATGTAGAACAGTAAACAGGACAGGCTGGTAGGGAGACCAACATCCGCCGTTGTGCAAGATAATGTTCAATAGCCAGCTACTGTCAGTCATCGTCAATATCGGATTTATGCGGTTCCGTGTAAGATCGTAATTACGTCTCAAAAACAAAATTTTTTGTTAAAGATCAGATCAAAGTTTCAGGTTTCCAAAACTTATCGTACATGTTTGATTACGTTGAAGTCAGATAAAAAAGGGGTCATGAGCCTCATAAAACATAATTTTAAAAATTTTTCAATAAAACGGTTGAATTGCTTGTCTAATTAGGGCTAGAAAATCAGCATTGAAGCTTGTACCGAATTCCTACTTTACATTTTTTCGACATACCTAACATACCGATAATAGTTCACATTCTCATATCCACAGAAATCTACCATCATACACATATTTTACATTTCACCAAGGTAAATGATAATTTGAAGAATTATTTTAATTGAATATTTTAACAGTAGACGTCGACTGTGCTTCAGTATATACCTAAATAAACGTAGACAGAAAATTATAATGCAGAAAAGTTTTCACAATTTAACAATTAGGACTTGTGTTGTATGATGAAAGATATTCTCCATCATACACAAAAAAATATGAATAAGTGCCTCTGGGAAAAATTTATAGTTTTACTTTTCATTTGATTCAGAGTCAGATTCATTATAATTAAAATAATTCATAATCAAAAGGGATATTTCTTTGATTTAGATTTGATTGCAGTTGAAATAAAATAATAAAATCAACATATTTCGATCTTTTAAGATATTAAAATTATACGGGTTTTGATATTAAACTTTTACCTCTCTAAATGCGGAACATTGGTCTCTGTTTCTGTCTGAATAGTTTTCATACAATGACAGTTAACAAATACCAAAAATAATAATGTGAATCAGTGTCTGATGTAATTTATTTTACTGAAGATTTATGTGAAATGATTGTGACTTTAATTATAATTATGTCTCTTAAATTAATACTGAAATGAATTCAATTTGATGACAGATGACAAATTATGATCTAAAAATTATGAAATTTCATATATTTTGATATTTGAGAATAAAAATAACCCACATTTTTGTGTTCTTTATTTTCTTGAAATGAATTATGCATTTTAAATGTCAAATGTGAATCACTTTGTCAAAATTTTAGTAGTTAATCCTTCACTTTTTCAAAAAAAGAGTAAAATGAAACCAGAAATAGTTGTTTTTGAGATAACATGAATTTTTGAATATGAAAAGAGGGATCGCCTTCAACCACACACTGTTAATCCATCATACTTTTAATCTTTGCATGTTTCATGGTTTTTGTTGCAAATAAATTCCTGACGAGAATTTTCCTTTCAAATAACACACAAAATATGGAGTAAAATTTATAAATGATAACAATCAAGAGAATAAAAATAACCATAAAACTACAAAATCCCTACATTTCTGAAATAGGAGAAGAAAAAAAAGATACAAGAATTTTCATGAATTTGAATCACAAACCACGATATGTGTTTTTTTTTTTTTTTGTATGGAGATAAAACGATTGCTTTTTTAACATAAAAACAAGAATAACAAAAAAAAAAATGAAGATTATACTTTGTTCAAAATG
>LN483410.1:8794-153543 GCA_900002565.1 Culicoides sonorensis
AATTAATTGATAATTGGTTTAATTGGTTTTTCAATAATTGAAAATAATTGGTAATTGGTTTTTTTCGAAAACCAATTATTTTGAAATCCCTATAGTACACCTTGTTGAGTGACTTATGATTTTATATCTTAAAAGGCACGTAATGAACTAAAGACCATGACACATTTGCTGAATCAAATGTAAAATCAAAGATCATGACACATTTATTTGCTGTTATAGATTGAAGGACCTGATAAATGTTTTCAAAGCTTCAGTTGTACCATTTGTTAAAGGTAAAAAATAAGCTAGTCAGTTGAGGGAAAAGAAGTTAGAAAAAATATTGAATTTTTGAAGGAGTGGTTCTTAATTGGTGATAGTTCTTAAAAAGATGGGGACATTCGAATTTGTTGCAACTATAAGAACACATTAAATTCTCAATTAAAGGACAATACATAATCATACTATTTGATATATTGAATGATTTAGGGAATACATCAGTCTTTTTGTTGCTTGATTTAGAAGGAGCTTACTCTCAATTATTATTAGATGAAAGGACAAAGTCTCTAACAATCCTGTCATGTATCTGGCAACCCTCTAAAATAAAGGTATAAAAGAGGCGTCAATCTCTTCTTCTTCGATTGGAATTTATACGATACATAACATTTTGGCAACGAGGATAAAATTTAAGAATAAATTATAAAAAAAAAAATATAAGTAAATTGTTAAAAAGAAAGCTAAAAATATTTTGTCTAAGTCTAGATTATTAAAAGAAAAATATATGTAAAATATTCAATAAGTCAATTTATAAAAGAATACGACGATTGACGTAATCTTCGGGAACAGAAGATGCAAAATGAGATGCTTTCTCGCATCCTGAATTTCAAATTTCCAGATGAAGAAAACAATAATGACAGAGGAGGACATGTTAGCCCTTGGTCCGGAAGATTTTTAAAACAAGAGAATATTAAAATTAACTACCGAAAAAAATAGGAACTTAAAAAAAAATTGAATATTGAAGTGACAGATTAGATTTTAGGAATTAAATAAATGGATTTGAATGGAATAAATTGTATTAGAAAAGAAAATGAAATTATTGAAAATTGATTTAGCTATAAGAAAAAGTGCATTGTAAAGAATAAAAATTGTGATAAAAATAAAGGATAGTCAAGAGAGAAAAGTCGGGGAGAAAATAAGGGTATAAAAGAGACGTCAACGTCTCCTTCTCCCTCTTTCTTCTATTGGCATTTAAACGACACATAACAAATCCCTTACGTCTTTTTGTTTTCAAACGTCTACCAATTGGTGTGAAAACATAACAAACATTTCAGTGAGACTCCTTTTTGACCATGCAAAACTTTATCCATATTTTAAAAAATTGTCGGTCCCATCTTTTTTAGGAATAATAACTTACTGAGAAGCCCATTCACTCTCCTTCACATATTGAATAATTTTTTTAGCCTCTTTTACTCTTAACTGACTAGATACCTTTTCTCTCAATGCAAATGGTACAACTTTCATGGTGAAATTCCAGACGCCATCATCATTGGGAGGTGGTCTCAAGTTTGAAATTACTTTTTGAGGTTTTACAAAATATGGTGCTGTCCAGTATTTTTGGGGTTGGTGTTGGAAACATTGGAAACAAATGAATTTTAACTTCTGTGTCCTTATTTTTCCTTTCTTTAGTTGACTTTCCCGATTGCTCTCCTAACATAAGCTCGCCGGTTTCATTTTACATTTTAACTAACTCCTTTGACTTGAAATGTCACTTTAATATTAAATTTAATAACAAAAAATTTGAACCAATTTAAATAAATAAATGAGAATTCTCTTAAAAAAGTTCAATTTAACAGACATGTGATTTAATCAAAATAAACATATACATAAACATTTTTCTTTTTTTAATGTACGTCCAAATTCATTTCACATATGAATGTGATATGATAATGATTTCGCTCTAATCAACACTAATTAATAAAAATTTTCATTGTGTTAATTTAATTACATTACGATCATCGAACTTCATTCAGTTAGGAATTTAATTCATTTTTTACTATATTTTTGTATTATATTTATTATTAATGATTCTTGTTCTGGGTGTTATACAATGATGTTACATAACATTTTTTGAATCTGTACAGGAATTTCACTTGTTGAATGAATTTTAAATTGTATTCATTTAAAAAAGTCGTTAAATCAAGAACAATTGTGATGAAAAGGAAAAAAATGACCTCAAAACTCCTTTCATTGAAACGACTTTTAAATTTGATTTTGACACATTTTACTTAAACATTTTTATCATTATTTTAAATTGAAAAAAATTGGCAAAATAATCAATTTTGATTAAATTTTAATAGAATCGCGTTTAAAAATTTATTTAAAGGTCCATGAAAGTAAAATGTTTAAATAAGAAATTCTGTGGAATTTTTTAATCGATTTTCAATATAATGTTATCAAAACACTTCATTGTGACATTGATACGCTTTATATGAAGTAGAGATTTATGAAAATCAGGTTGAATAAACATTTTGACTGTAAAATGATTTGATTAAAACTGATTTTTCAAGGTTATCACAGAACTTTATCATCAAATCAAAATTCCTCATCAATCAAATCAATGTTTTGCATACTCACATTAAAGTAACCAATTCATTTAATTAGGTCATTAATAAAATTATATCAAATTAGAAATGAATAAATCAATTATTGAATGAAAAATTTGAATTGAATAAACTATTTTAATTATTCTTATCAATTCAAACAAGTTTCACCCTTATTATTCTTATTAAAATGATTGATGAAGTTCAAAAGGGCCAAACACGATTCTAATCAAAAATTGGCTACACCTCGCTATGAAAAATTTTGAATTGTGAAGATAAAAAACATTCACTTTATTTCAATTTCTTTGAGATTTTTAACTGCCATCAGTTTTTTGTACCAAAATTAGTTGAAAACAAAATTGTCGCGTGTTTTAATTTGCGTAAATTTTTTTATGTTTTTTCTTTAATTGATTTCGTGATCTTTGTTGTTCAGAATGATTGTTGGTGTCATTTTTTATTAATATAAATTTTTCTTTTCAATTGGTATTTTTTTTTGCTAGTCAGTGTTATGTCATAACCCGATTGAGACTAAGATAAGACATAGGTCGATTCAGCCTGGTGTGCCACATTTCAATAAAACGCAAAAAAATATATTTTTGATATTCGAATAATCGTCCTAAGAGAAAAACATCGCTAAAGATTGAGAGCCTATCTGAACTTTCACTCAAATAAACTAAAATTTTTCCCAGAAAAAAATTAACTGATCTGGAACACGAAAAAAAAAATCTTGATCATATTAATTAACTATGAATTCCTTAACGTACATTTTCACTTTTTTTTATCATCATCATGCTTCACTTATGTAATGTAATATAAAATATTTAATGTCAACGGTTTATAATTCAATTGAGACAATTAACGGGTGTTCTGTTTTGCGTTCAGTTAATAAATAAATTTGCTTTATTTGCATAAACATTTAAATTGAATCATAAATTTAGATATTTTTTTAGAGAGATGTTTTACGTAAGTCAAGTCCAATAATTTCTTTTTCAAAGAGCCGACGTTAACCGAAGTTTTCCGAAATGTGCCGATGTCTCTTATTTTTATGGATTTTTCGTGTCCACGGAGTCCATGCGTCGGTCAGGAATTTAAAGTGAAACTTTTCTATGAAAGGATTCAATTTTATTATTCAATTATTCAAAACTTGTTTAACTTCATTCATAAATTTGGTTCTTTCCATGTTGTTTTTAAACGAACTGACCATCTTATTAATGTACTGTTCCTGGAAATTCACTATAAATTTATTGCATTGTTTTACTGTGGCTCCAACGTACAATATCCTGAACCGAGCAGGTTCTTTTCCTATCTGTAATTTACAAAAATATCAAAATTACTGATAAATTTCATTGAAATTTGACTTTACTCACAACAGTCATCAATGGCAAAGTGCTCGTTACGTATCTGTGAGGCCCATGTGTCGCTTGTATGATACACATGTGTGTTTTTTCATTGAAATATTTTACATTTAATCTGAGTAAGCATGAAATTCCATAATCACCATAATATTTATGGATTTTTGCTTTAATTTGACTGTACAGCTCTTCAGAGGTGATTTTTAGTGGTTCCATTTCGGGACGATGATTGCATCTTATTTGAGCGACTATGTAACGATATTTGGCACGAACCATCTTTTACTTAATTTTATTGAATTTTGATGATGATTTATTTATTTTGATTTAATTTTTTGGAATAATTATGATTTTATAAGAAAATTGTACTTTAATCGGCATGTTTTTGTTTACAAATAAAGGCAGCTGTCAAAATTACTACGCTGAATATTTAACATTTATTTTTCGAACAAAACAGATGTTTCGATTTTCACAGCAATTTATTTGTAAGAAAGAAATTTAACAATGAAATAAATTTATTTGGATTTAATTTTCATAAAATAATTTGCAAGCACGTAGATAGGAAAATTTTCAATTCCAAGAATATCCTTCAAATTTTGGTATTGAAAGGTAAGAAAATCATCATCGATTTCATTTTATTTACGCAGAATATTTTTATTTTTAGATCTTATTTGGTCATCAGACTGCTTGACATCAATTTTAACTTGGATGAGTAAAATAGTTTATAGGCTTTGTGGTCTAAGAGTCTCACGAGAATCCACCACTCATTTGAATAGTCATCCAATTTTATTATTCAGTTCTGATGCCAAAAACTCGGATACTCAAACTAGTCAAAATGAAAGAAAGTCAAAAGAGGTACTTTTACTTTAATAATTTTTATTCAAAATTTCAACAAATAAAATGAAAACTTTCAGATAGATCCCAATAAGGAAATGGAACTCCCTGAAGAACCAACGAATTGTTGTATGTCTGGTTGTGCGAACTGTGTTTACATTGAATATGCCTCCAAGTTAATGGAAAATTTTGAATTGGGAGGTGACAAGGCACAGAAAATCATCCTTGAAAAAATTAAGGATCCAAGTATGAAAGCCTTCTTAGAAATGGAACTTAGGATGAAATTACAACAAAAGTGATTAATTTAGACAATAAAATAACTTAGCCAATTCTAACGGTTTTTTATTTGAGTTGAATTTCAAATGTGTTCGAATCATTTTCAGCATTTGTCTGGTGTGTCAATGTTACGTAAAAGAAACGTCAACTCCATCAACAAAAAATTTTCTACAATTGGATTTCATTGATAAAAATTGAGCTTAATTCATAGTTTGGGGCTTACAAATCTTGAGAGGTAAGTTTCAATTAAATGAGATGAACCTGGAAATGCTTAAATGCAAAAATTATTTAACTTTTACTGAAATTCCCTTTTGTAATTTGTTTTTTCCGGTGATGTAAAGTAACTAGATGAAATTTTAATTGAACCTTTTTATTTTTCAAATAATTTCTAGGATGGCCGTCACTGAGAGTAAGACATTGCTTCAACGCAGGTACTATGACCAGCCTGAAGGTGAGGACATGGTCGGAAAATTGATTGCAACAAATAAATGGGCAGTCGTCTTCGGTGTTGCATTTTCTACAGTCGACGTCCTTCTATACTCTCGTACAAAAGGATATCTTGCCACAATGAGCCGATATCTTAAATTCACTGCTCCATTAGTTGGTGTTGCAACTGCCTTCACTTGTGGTACCTTTTTAAGTACTAGGATGCGTGGCAAGGATGATAAGTATGGAATTTAAACAATATTTTTAACATGAAATTCAAATTATAATTTAAATTAAATTTTTAATCAATTTAATAGCTGGAACTACATGGTCGGTGCCGTTGCATCTGGTGGTGTCCTTGGAGCTGCTATGAGATGTCCACAACGCGGGTTATTCGCGTGTGGTGCCTTTTGTCTCGCTGCCTGGGTAAAACGTCTATCAATTGAGGAAGGATGGGTTTTCTTCCCAGAAATCATCAAAGGACAAGGAGATTTCAATACTCGCAAACATGATTGGTCAATAGTTCCAGATGGTACACGCGGATGGACTCGAGGCAACTAAACAAACAATATTCACTTCTTTTAAATAAATGTAGAATTGTTGCAATGTATATAAAATTGATTGAGACAGAAACAAGAGATCAATAAAATGAAATCTAAAATTTTAGAATTGTAAAGTACAAAATTTTTGTTGTTCAATTTCGAATTAGACAGATAAATTTGAGCCAGAAAATTCAAAAAGGAATCAGACTCTGGTAATAAGATGTTACTCACACACACACTAACTCATTTCATTTTAAATCACCATGACTTGAATTTTTTCGTCAATCCCCTCTTAAAAGTACATTTGATGTGTGTTTCATTCAATGAATGTTGTTCCTTATGTGAGTTAATCCAGGTATTCAATGCTTTTATACATTTTTTATTAAAAAAAACTCACACATATTATTTTTTAAGTGACATATGTAATACTGTAATGTATTGTTTTTTCATGGATTTTATTAATATTTATAGAAAAAATATAATAGACTTTATGATTGATGTGACATTAAAAGCGTTAAAATTTCCATCAGTGGTTTTATTTTATTTTAAAATTGGGTTAACTTTTAAAAAACAAAAACGGTGAAATGTGTCATGGAATCCTTTACGCACATCATCTTAGTGAAATCCATCAATAAAGTACTTATGTGTACTCTATGTAAAATTGTTTGATTTTGTGCTAAAAATATAATGAATATCGGCTCAAATTAAATTGATATTTTTTTATAGATAACGAAAAATTTACCCTCCTTATGTTCATGAAATTTATAAAATAACTACGTAAATTTTACGTAACAATTGAAGATTCCTTTCCTCCTTTTTTTATTTTAAACTGCATCTTTTGAAGATAAAAAAAAATCTTAATCCCTTTTATGACAATCATGTTTTATGCATTTACCTTTTTAATTTTTTTGAATGCATTTCAATAAAATATGCGCTTTTAGGACGGTCTTGTCAATTGACTGAAAAGTGTCAATTTCTAAATAGTAAAGTACGAATTAAGTGCAGTTCTGTCAGGAATTTGAGCATAGGATAAAAGAAAGGACTTTTAGAAAAATGAAGGTTTATAGTCAAATAGTGAGGCAAGCCGCGAGACCTATGCGGCTAATCATACGAAATGTTTTATTTTATGAAATAGCACTAGGCATCGTAATTCCAACAATTCGCATCGAATTTCATGTCAAATAGCGCGGCATGTCGCGGGGCATATGCGGCTCATCATACGATACCTGAAATTTCCTTCTCTTAGATTTTGGAGAGATTAATTTTAAGAAATCTCCCTAAAATCGTAGTTCCCATAGAGATTTGGATAAATGCACTTTCATACATCATTCAAAGGTCGCCTTCTCCAAATTTCATTTCATCCATACATTGTAAATGTTTTATTATGACGATGCAATTCTATTCCAAACAGACATCGACTAGACGTAGTTCGAGACAAAAATGCAATGTAATGCAAAAAAAAGTTGAATTTGATATAGTTTTTTATTATTATCCTTCTTTTTTTTATTTCATTCAATTTTTTTGTTAAAGTTTAAATTTTATTTGAAATTTAACATCGATAGGGTAACACAATTGTTAAATTGATAATCGATTCTATTTCAATAATTTTTTTTTTTTTAAATTTTTGGAAATAATAATCAAACAAAGAGCTAATAATTTACCGGAACAGTTATATGCCTGGTTGTAAGGATATTTAATAGGGGTAAATGAAATTTACGGATAAAAAAATTTTGTGTATTTTTTATTGAAACCGGATTATTTGCACAAGAAATGGAGGGCATTGCATCACCTTTAGCACCGTTATTTTTTCTATGTGCATTTTTGACTGCATTAAATGATGGGTTTTTGATACAAAAAAAATAAGATGATGCAGTATAACTCTCTCTCTTATTTTTATTATAACATGAGTTAATAGTTTAGGGTTGTTGTAAATTTTGCGCGCAACATTTTGTGTTAAATGCAGTTCGAGACTCAAAATCATGGAAAAAAAATAAAATGTTCAGTCATGTGATGATGATGCGAAAGGAATGAACGAGAGAATGAAGTAATAATAAAAATAAATTGATAAAAAAAAATCTAACTTGAACGGATGTTTGTACAGTTTAAATTTAGGTTTTTTTTTACAATCAAAGGGATGCTTTAACTTTATTTTAACAAACATAATTTATTGAGCTTGAACAACTGAGAAATATTTCATTTAAAGTTTTCTTCATATTTCGCTTAAAACTTTTTTGAACCCTTTCCTTATAAATGGCAATGACCTTTCACGATTCATCTCTAACTCGTTTATGATCTTTTTCACACTATTTTTATTTTTTGTTCTCATCCATTCAAATCCCTTATTATTAATCAAATACCTGTTTGACCACTAGAATGAATTTGTATGCTGGCCTTCATGTAATTTCTACCCTAATTTATAATATTTAATTGAAATTACAATATAAATGTAATGAATACCATATCACGGAAAATTTAAATGTGGGTTCTGATTCCTTGAAAATTTTTTCATGAAACAGGAATCGATTATATTATTATAATTGTAAGGAAAAGATGCAAATTTAATACAGTTGTTTTCCTATTCATTTTTTTCTCATCGGTTTAGTTTTAGTTCGCGGTACAGTAGAACTTGTCTAATTGTCATAATTTGATTTGGTTATCGTATGATATATTTATATTTACAGTGGATGTCCATGAAATTTTCAACGCTTTTCCCGTCTTCTTGATAAAAAGTTTGTCTGACCATCACCTAGGGCATAACAAGTCTCAAAAAAATTTCGCGTTTCACTCGAACAAATAAAAGATAGGGGATAGAGGATATACGATTTTAGTATATTTTTCTAAAACATCAACAAATTCACAAATCTGTGGGTAATGTCACTTTATTTATTTACAATTAATTAATGACAGAATTATCATTTTGTTCAAAGTTCATTTTGTTCAGTGCGTATAACCTTTTATTCTTATTTTTGAGCAGCATAATACATTGCGGTCATGTTCTTTTTGCAGTTATTTTGCAATTTTACCTTCGCCGAATACTAACGTATCACAAATGTATTCTTGAGTAATCATTACATTCTGTAAAGCTTCCTTTTTCTGATGTTAATTTCTTTTCAACGATTGCAATTATTTCTGAACTACTTACAGATTCATAAATTTTATTATCTCCATACTCAAATTGATTTAATCGTTGTGTTATAAAATCACGAGTCTCTTTACTGGCATTTAGTGCAAGTTTCTCAAAGGCAATACTTAATTTTTCTGGTGTGGTCTTTTCAAGAATCACGCCATTTACATTTAGACGTGAGATTTTGAGTCAAAGAAACTCCGTATAAAACGAAACTCCTGATTTAATTATAGCCATTACCTCTCTGCTGGATTTAAAACACATAAATATGGTAGAGCTCTGGCTGCAACAAATCCATCTAAACCTAGATTCAAAGAAAGAGCTATCTATGGTAGTTGGACTCGATAAACTGGTTGTTGTGATCTCCACCTCCGACACTGTATTGAATTACATATGAATGTTGAACAGCATTTGCCAAAAACAATTTCCGAAACTCTGCTACATGCCGAAAAGCAGTTAATGTTTGAAAATCGCACATTTAAATAACACAAAAGTAAAACCACTATACCAATCAGTATTACTCCTGACAATCTCTGATCTGGCATCAATACCAAAGTAATGACTATATGAGAATTGAAATTTATTATTTTAAAACTGACGTTGATATATATCTCAAGATGATTTTCTGAAAAATCATGGTAAAGAAACGTAAAATAAATTTGAGACTTGTCCTGCCTTATATAAAAATGATGAGTTTGAAACATGGCAATGCGCTCGTTGCAATCGTTCACCATGATTTCTCAAAAAAAATTGTTAACTCGAAAGTAGGCGAAGTTTACTGTAGTTTGATTTTACGAGAAGATTGGTTGAATTTGAGTCTTGGATTTTGAATATTTTGGAATATAAGACTCCTAGATGGATTCAGAATTGTACGTTTTACATAATTAATATTAAATATGCTTGATTATGATGATTATAATAACAATTAAGTTCAAATTTTAAGAAATTAGGGGATAACGGAAAACAATAAGATGAAAAATAACCCTTTTTATTACTTGTCTGTTTCTTTGTGTGATTTATTTATATCAAGATGTGTTCAAATCCAAGTCTAGGTGAATTTAAATAATTCTCATAAGAGGATAATTTCAATAATTTTCAGAACATACTTTGATCAAACTGAGTAGGATGAAGCTCCCGTACAATAGAAACAGAAAAAAAATCAGTTCACCTTGTTTTTGAAGATAAGCTAGACAATTTAGATTGAACTTTGCATGATCATCCAAGTTAACTTCTGAGCATTCTCCTTATTTAGAAATGAGATTCAGAAGTCGTAATAATAAATTCACATAAGAATGCCAGAAAGCCTTGTTTTGAAAGTCCGTATCTGCTCTATGCTATTGTAGTAAATTCCTTATTCGAATATAAATCTTTTTCATGCTTTTTCAGAGTGAATTTTCCTTTAAATTGAATCAAATGATCAATTACACACATAAATTCGCTAGAATTTAACCCATATAATCGAATTTCATGCCAGATCACTTTAAACCAGTCAAACTCCTCTCAATGCAACACAATTCAAGACCCAGACACACCAGTCATTTCATGAGACACACAAAAACAGATTTTTATTACACCCTACGACAAATAAAAAAAAAGTTTTAGTACTCCAAGTTTGTTTTCATTTCCTAAAAGTAGAAAAAAAATGAAAAATTTTGGCGTTTACAGTTTTTTAAAATCACGTCAAAAAGTTGAGTTATGAATTTTTTAAATTTTCCATATAAATGACACATTTTGTCATCTCTCAGCACAGAGATTGAAAAACATGCTCTTACTCATTTTGAGTTATCTCGAAAACTACATGAGCTACAAATGAGTTTAATAGATCGTTGGAAAGAAGAAGAATGTGGCTATTCAAATGTAAAGTTTTGGTCGCGGGATCAGCTCAAAAAATTGGGCTTTTCAGGCTCAAGACAAAAAATTTGAATAACATCTTTGTTTTTTTCAAAGTTTTTTGGCAATTTTTTTAACTATTCAACTTATTTTAAGATTGAATGTTAAAATTAATATAACTATGTAATACTTTGTGTTTTCAAGTTATTTTGATATTGCTAGATGCAATTTTACTGTGGTAACAGTGGAAACCGTGCAGATCATGAATGTGCATTTCTCTACCAATATGACTCATATTACGCACATTTGATCACTTAATTTTTGTTTAAATACGTATACACAACTGATTTGTATACAGTTAATTCATTTACTTTGAACTTATACAACAAATAGCTAAAAAATTCAAAATGGATAAAAGCATTGCTGATTGCAAAGCGCGTTTGTCACAACTTTGTTACAAAAAAAACCCAAAGGAACTTATCAAAGACATTTTACAGATAAAGCTATCAGATGCTTCCAGCCAAAATATGGGCGTTTTCCTATTCTACAAGCTTACACACCTTCGACCATCTGCTGTACATGCTACAACATGTTATATTGTGGACAACTTTCTGACGAGAAAGGGCACATCAAGACTTTAAAAAAATTGAGCACCAATTCAATGGAAAAAGTATGGCCAATGGCTTAGAAATATATTGCAGAATATATTTAGTTAGAAAAACTGATCGAATAAACGATAGAAGAAAAACTTATGAAAAAACACAAGAATTTTATAAATGTAATAAAGAAAATGAGACTTGATAAAAGTAAGACAAAAAAAAACACACATTTTCTACAATAAAAAAAGAGATTTCTAAAGAAAATATTTAAAGCCTTTAAAGCTTATTCTTAAAGTATTACATAGTTATATTAATTTTAACATTCAATCTTAAAATAAGTTGAATAGTTAAAAAAATTGCCAAAAAAACTTTGAAAAAAACAAAGATTTTATTCAAATTTTTTGCCTTGAGCCTGAAAAGCCCAATTTTTTGAGCTGATCCCGCGACCAAAACTTTACATTTGAATAGCCACATTCTTCTTCTTTCCAACGATCTATTAAACTCATTTGTAGCTCATGTAGTTTTCGAGATAACTCAAAATGAGTAAGAGCATGTTTTTCAATCTCTGTGCTGAGAGATGACGAAATGTGTCATTTATATGGAAAATTTAAAAAATTCATAACTCAACTTTTTGACGTGATTTTAAAAAACTGTAAACGCCAAAAATTTTCATTTTTTTTCTACTTTTAGGAAATGAAAACAAACTTGGAGTACTAAAACTTTTTTTTTATTTGTCGTAGGGTGTTATTTTTCATTTTATTTTAATACAAAGCAGCTGATAACTTTCCAATTTACAATGATTTACATGAATACAATTAAAATGATTCGTAAAGGTGCATTAAAAGACGTAATTTCCCGCGATCAAAAGATCATAGAAGGGGTACATGAATCAAATATTGTTTCTCCTTAAAAATAACAACAATAAAAAAAAACATCGACGTAAAATATAATAAGAGGTAACACACATTGATTCAATATTTCCATAAGTACCTTTTACCTCTTACACATCCTATTATATGTGCACTGAAAACACTGATTGTTCTCTGTACTGAAGAATTTATATAAAAATTTAATATAAAGAATATAGTTGATTTAATGAAATTTTAAAATAAAATAATAAAAAAAACATTTTCATTGTTAATCGTCAACGGCTTTGATATTTTATATTAGATTTACCTTCAATCATACACACAAACAAGCACACTTTATACGTAACAACCCGTTTTTTGAATGAAGGGATGATTTTTGATTTACTTTTTTACTTTTTAAAGTTTTTTGCACCCCTTAAAATTTTACAATTTGTACGTGTTATACGATGATTTCATATATACTTAATATTATTTTTTATTCTTTTTTTATTTATTAAAGGCGATTGATATATTCAACGGTTCTATACCGTATTTTATGCGTGCGCATCTTTATTCCATAGTGAACTTTTCCATCGTTAAAATCGTGTGTGATTTGTGTCTTCAAGGAATTAAATTTTTATATTTTTTATTTTAAAATAATCTTATTTAAGTAAATTTAATTTTAGAATTTAATATTTACGTCATTAAAAATTAAAGTTAAAAAAATGTGATTAAATTAAAAAGAAATTTTAACAAAATTTTGACATTAAATACAAAAAAATCTTATAACGCGCCAAATATTTGTGATCTTTGAAATGAAATGAAAAGAAAAGACAAATTTTGTAACAAAAAAATCACATTAAGACGGATAAAAGTAATAAAAGGGGTTTGAAACAAGTTTTTAAAGAAACTTGCTCAGATAATTTGCATAAAAATAAAAGAAAATGAACTGATGGTGCTCAAATCCATTGTTGGACATTGTGATCAAATGTAAAATAAAAAATTTTAACAAATTTTATGAGAATGAAAATAAAAGCAGTCAGTTGTCTTTCAGCATCCAATAAAGACTTCACCTTTAAAATTGTGATAAATATTTAAAAATTATCCTAAAAAATATCGCCTTATACAAAATTTTTCAATAAAATCAAAAAATGAAAGTGATTTTGTGCAACTTTTAATACAATTATATTCATTTTATTCTCAATTTGAAGTGAATTTTAATTTTCTTCCTCAATTTTAATTGATTTTCATTCAATTTTCGTTAATTTTTTCATTTAAAATTAAATTTTAAAAGTAAATTTCAATTCAATGCAAAGAATTTTATTCATAAAACGTCATTTTCTATTTTCCTCTTGAAAGAAACCTCCCCTTAATTTCATTCAAAAAATGAAATCGTATCTTCTATTGATACACAACACAGCTTTTGTACTATAAAAAGCTTGAAAAACCATGTGCTACTCATAATTTTCATGTATATCATATACACACACATACAGAGATATTATGAGTTTTTGTACGTTATTATTTAGATTAGTTTCCAAAATGGCGGAAATGTCATTGTTACATAAAATATTGAATCTGAATTGTGTATTTTCATTAATTTTTATTGAGATATCATAAAAAAATATCAGGAAAATGAATTTATTTTCAATGAAAAATCAAACTACATAAGAAAACATTGCAGCAAATGAGTGAATGTCATATAAATGTTCAAATTGGAGGCCGCAAATCATACAAAATAAAGTGATTAAATGCAGAATTTTCCGGGTGAGAATGAGTTAATTGTTAAATTTTCATTGAAATTCTGAAAAAAATTCAATATTTTTAGTGCTAAAGTTATCATTAACACGATGGATGATGAGAAACGACGATGAAATGTTACAAAAAAATGAAAATATAAAAGTTTGAAAGGTATTTGCCTCATTAATTAATTGAGTCGTCCTTGTTATGCATCCAAGTCAGTTTTCATGGCATTAAATTGATTTCAAATAATTCAAATAAACTCTCAATTTAACATAAAAATCATGACACGTGAAATCACGGGACACAACCTCGACATTAATCGAAACATATCAAGGAAAAATTATTGAATTTGTCTCATAAATCCCTGTCAAAATGCATTAAAATTCATGGACATTGAATCTTAAGCGACATTTATCATTTTTTTTTATATCTCATGTACGTCCATCAAAATTAATTCACTTCAAAAACATAAAAACCTTCTCTTTTTCTTGTAATAGACAAAAAACTATCCGTGATTTTGATGAATATTTATTTTGAGGATAACAAGACAAGATTGATGAGCAAATGTAAAATTTCGGCATTTAGAATGATACTTCTTCATTTATTTGTATGTTCATCACTCACATCTCTCTTTCTATCTTAAAATTCAAAATTTAGTGCTAGTTCTGAATTTTAAAATTTATCATGTCAATCATTCAAGAGTAGAACAGAAACATGAGAAAATTTTAACAGTAAAATGACAATTTAATCATTAATATATTCATAGATCACAGTTCTTTCTCAGTATACAAAACATTACTTTACGACAGATTCTCTCTTGAGAAAACTGACAAAGAAAACATTCAAATATTCACTTTTACACGAAAATAACTCGTATTTCATACCAAAAATATCGAAATTTGTTTTGTTCAAGGTGTTTTTTGCCTTGTTTTCTTACTATAAATGTAAAATAAATTAGAAATGATAAGAAACGTAATCAAATATTTACGATTTTGCTCTTTTCTTCTTGTATTAAGTTTCAATTGACTTGATAGTAAACATTTTCAATTCCCCGATACCATGTTGCCAGGAATATAGTCAAAGTTTCTGTCACATGTCTCTCCATTTCAATTTGTCATTAAAACTCTTTTTTCATTCTTATTTTTTTTTAATATAGAAAATAAAATGTAAAAATGCATAAAATTTTCGTTAAATGCAACAGGACTGGTATACACAAACTCACACAGACACGTTAAAAATTAAGTCTGATAGACAAAAATTAAGGAAAAATGTTTAGTTTGCTTTTGCATAATAAATGAATTTCAATCAAAAAACTATAATTGGTAAATGCAATTCAATTGTCACAATTAGCTTTCATTAAACTTTTTCACACAATTGGTATAGCAATACTTTTCCTGTAATTGTACTGTGTATAAAGGTATGTGCATATTTGATATGATACTTTACCGGGTAGTTTTTATCTGTTAACATAAGGAAAATGAATATTGAACGGATGATATCAGGTCCCAGTGCACATTTCATTGACTCGATGAAAAAAATATGATATGGATTAAGAAATAACATTAAAACTTTTGAAACAAATGGTATCTTATGATTCAAGAAATAAATTTCCTCATTTTAAATGTGCATTGGGCTTTTAAAAAATTATCTGAATTTCAATTCAATTTGTTTGATTGAACCATATTGAGCTTTGAATTGGAATCCGAGCGTTCACATGAGTCACTCTTACCTGTCATTTCATATTTTCAAACGTCGTTCTGTCGAGAGGCGTCTGATGAAATTTTTTAAGTTCATCATTCTATTTTGCGTGATTCAAATACTAATTCAAAAATTGTCTTATTATGAACCTATCAAAATTTTCAAGGGAACTCCTTTAATTAAAATTTAGAGGCCTTTTGAGTACATTTTTAAGTTGAACTAGATCTGACGAGACATTAAGACTGGATCATTTCAATGCAATAATGAAAATGAATTTCAAACTGGGTCAGTTTTTATTCAATTGCTAAAAAGAGACATCCCTTGAAATTTGCATTAGGACATTTATAAGAAAAAAAATAATATGAATTTGTGAGTTTTTTTTCACTGAATCCCATATTAAGCTCAATCTCACTGAGCCTCAACCTTTTTAACATTCCATTCAATGATTTAGTTCCCTATGTAATTCATTTTAGCAAATAAAATTGTTGGAAAAGAGCACAGACATTTTTCATACAAATATTTTACAGTTTATTCATTATATTATTATTATTATTAAATAATTTAACTTGGTTTGACTTTTCAATTTTAACTGCTACCCTACTCACATTTCATACTACATTTCATGCAACACACACACACACACACAGAAATTCACATGGAAAAACGAAAAATAATGTAACTAAAAACTTACACGAGACATGTATAATGTTGACTTTTTGAAAATTAAACATTGACTAATTGATAAGAAGCTCCGTACGTGTCTATAAAAATGTGTATGTAACATATGCAATTTATTGTCTTTGTGTTGTTTTTTTTCCTCTCACACATGTGAGTATCTTTTTTCCATGTATGTTTGTTTTAACACGAAAACTTATGGAAAACTTTTGTTTTAATACACAAAATTTTGTGTATTGCATTGAATGTGTATTTAAAACATTTTACTAGATTCAGGTAAATAGTCAAACTGTCAGTTAAAATTTTAATTTGCCTTATATATAATTCAGAAGTAAGTAAATTTATTTTGGACATGGAAAATGCATCAAGTGTACGTATGCATGTGTGTATGTGTGTGTGTGTGTGTGCATAATAATATCTGTATAAGTGGTTTCCATAGTCCTTTGAATCGTAATTTTTTTATTCATCCTCACATTTTCAATATTTATTTATTTTAAAAATTATTTACATAAATAATATAAATTTCAAGACAATTTCCATTTGTGTGACAATTTTATTTCTCGTATAGAATCGTTTTGTATGTCATAAAAATTAATTTAGAATTTTTCATATTTATCAACTAGGCAAAAATAATGATAATAAAAAAAAGTTTGTACAAAAGTAAATTGATTTCCATCAAGTGTAATGTCAATTAAAATTGTTGAAATCTATGCTTAAAGTCTGATTGACAGTCAGTGGTAGATACAGTCAACTTATAAACAGTAATAAAAACACTCTACTGGCACAATGTTCGTAGAAATATTATTTTGGTTGAATAGAATGTCAATTTATTTTGAAATAACTGTAAGCAAAAGTTAATGAAAATGGATTTAAATAGAAAAATCATACTTTTTTTCACACACAGACACAAATTGCATAAATTGATGGATTATTTTGTACAAGACTATTTTTAGTGCCATTTAACAACATGAATTCGGAAAAAATATACAAAGAGACGATTTCCAGAATAAGACTTATAAATTATTCAAATAAAGTTAAAATTAACACACTTTCCTTAAAATAACCGATCCCTTAACGTAAATTGGAAATATTTTTAGTGGTTTACAAGTAATTTAAATTAATTTCAATCGAATTTCAATGAACATTCAAATTACAATGTAACAAGGGAATTGTCTTCAAATAACCTCATTTTAAAATAACGTCTTTTTCATGAGGAAATATTTTTAATTTTTTTTTATTAGAAAATTAGAGAATTGTGTTTCTGTTGAATAATTAACGAAGATTTCTTTATAATTGGGTTTGAAAAGTTTATAATTGTAAAGTTACTAATTTTGAGATTGAAATAGGTTTGACACAATTATAATTTTTGTTATTCTAATTATTTTTGATCCATTTCTGATGTTTTTTTTTATATTTTTTAAATTAAAATAGTGATTTGATCAACCCGAAAAAACTTGGAGCATCGTGATTGGATAAAGAGAATATTATTCCATGAGCTAAGAACTCGTCATGACCCAGTGGCGATAGATTAAAATACTGTTGAAGAGTTCTGAGCAAAAGTTAACGGAGTCAATCAACTTGTGTTCCTATTAAAGGGGTCAGGGGAAGTGGGATTTGTATGCGTATGAGTTACATTTTACCATCAAATAAAATTTATTTAACAAATTTTAAAAATTAGGGGGACAGAACCCCCTTTTGCCTACTGGCAAAGTCGACTTTGGAAGGGAACTCAGTTAAACCATTGCTTCGACCATCAGATGTTCTAGATAAAGGTGATGGTAAAGATTAGGACACTAAGAGGAGAAGTCAAGACCCTCCGAAAATGATTACGGAAAATCCACATTAGGCCCGAATGGTTGTCTAAGTGAATAGCTTCTAACACAGTCCATGAAAATTTAAATGAATCTTTTTCAGTTTGAATTTTAACTAGAATTAACCAATTTGTAGCGTCACACAGTGGGTTATTTACACTTTACTACATTCAAAAGTTGATTTCGGACGATCCAGAGCAGATAAATCAACGTTCTATAGCTTAAAATTTTCGAGAAGGAATAAGCTTTAAAGGAAAAATATAGCGAAGAAATTTTGGCACGCGGTTCGTTCACACGGTGGGGTTAAAGATGAAAAAAATGGTCAAAAATCCGTTTTTTTGGGATATAAGGTCTAAATAATGGGGATTTTGTGTAAATCAAAGTTAAAACTCTAATTTTAATTATTTTTCATCGATTTGAATGTTTGATTTGTGAGTGGGATTAATCCATTGAACAATCATAAATTGGCCAGTTTTGACATTAATGACCATTTTATGAGCAAAATATTAGTCTCAGACCCATAGTATCACCATTTTGTTGGCTGAGACCTCGAGTATATTCTAGCCATAGTTAATTTTTTTATCATAGAGCATTTCTATACTGATTTACAAACAAAACGAATAGGATGGTTATGATAAAATAACCTAAAAGGCAAAAAACATGAAAATTTGAATGGGGACCCTATATTTTTGAATTGACACCCTATTATTTTTCGATGTCAAAATGCTCCTACATAAAAAATATGACTATGACTAGAACATACTATGGGTCTGAGACTAATATTTTGCTCATAAAATGGTCATTAATGTCAAAACTGGCCAATTTATGATTGTTCAATGGATTAATCCCACTCACAAATCAAACATTCAAATCGATGAAAAATAATTAAAATTAGAGTTTTAACTTTGATTTACACAAAATCCCCATTATTTAGACCTTATATCCCAAAAAAGCGGATTTTTGACCATTTTTTTCATCTTTAACCCCACCGTGTGAGCGAACCGCGTGCCAAAATTTCTTCGCCATATTTTTCCTTTAAAGCTTATTCCTTCTCGAAAATTTTAAGCTATAGAACGTTGATTTATCTGCTCTGGATCGTCCGAAATCAACTTTTGAATGTAGTAAAGTGTAAATAACCCACTGTGCGTCAATGAAAAATATTCTAAGCCCACGTATGTCACATTTTCTTACACTAACTTCCATACATTTAATGAAAAATCAAACATTTTCTATTATACTTCTACAATATTTACATTGAATAGAACAAGTATTAAGGTATAAGTAAGTAAAGAAACATTACATGTATCATTATTTATGTTTATCAAAGCTTAATGTTGAGAGACAAGTAAGAAAATTTGAGTGAAATTATTTTATATTTTTGAAATAAGTCAACAGTCGACTTTTAACCTTTCAATTGATAACACTTACTTCCCTCACGTTTAGCAAAAAAATAAAATTATTAATAATTTACGGTGTTTTTTTGAAAATATTTCTAATTTTAAATCTTTGAAATTTCAATTTACTTTCAAAAATCCCCCCAAATTATGTTCAAGCTCAAGATACAAAAATATTGTGTCTATTTATTTGTTTGTTTGTTTAACAAGCGCATAAGCATGATAATGATTCTTCCTGTATTAAAATACAATTTACAAAATTTGGCTACATTGCAAAACATAGCATAGAATGCATGCAACAATTGCAATCATGTGCAGTAAAATATTTTTATTATACAATACGATTACCAAACTTTTCTATCTATTTATCTGAGTGTTTGTGTGTTTGTGTGATATATCAGGCAAAAACCTATTTTTGTCACATGTTATAGTACTTTTTATTTCTTTTTCAGAATCATCCCAAAAATTTACTAGCAACAGATATGAGTTCAAATTTAGCATTCGGCTGGCAAACAGCAAACTGAAAGGACATGGCTCCTGGAATAACTGGCGTTAAATAAATTTCAAAAAAGTGATTTTCAGTTAAAAGTTAAAAAAAAAAATACATTTTAATTTAAGTGAATTTATTTTAATTTTCAGAAGTGAAGCTGCATTGTAATATATGTTATTTTGATTGTTGCTCAGAAAGCCTCGAATTTGAAAATTGACTTTCGAGCAATAATTAAATCCAAATATGTTACAAATTCAACAGGGGAGAAATATAAAAAAAATTTCCGATGCCTTTATTTTTTGCTATAAATTTGTACACTGGTTCTTTATGTCATTTTAAGCATCCCTGCAAAAAAAAATTTTTTTTCGTACACACGTTCTCGAAATACCGCGCTTTGAAATTTTGCGAATGGCGCGCGGGGCCATTTTTTGACTTGTGATATCCCGCGAACTACAAAACGTAGAAAAAATTCTAAATATGTTTTGGAAAGATCTGAAGAATATCTTTATTAATTATTTATAATATTTTTTAAAAAGTATTAAATTCATAATTAAATTTCAATTTAAAACACTGTTTTGCCATTTTTTAGTATTGGGACGTGATAAATTTTTATTTTTTTTCTATGATTCTGTAGCTTTCATATCCAGCAATCGATTTTCTTTGGTTTTGGTAAAAGGTTCCTAAAACTTTTGAAGATACAGAGGCTAAAAGCGGGATTTAATTACAATCTTTCATTAAAACAGTTCAAATCGTGATATTTGATACAAAAACAAGAATATTCATACTTTTGGTGATTCATTTAGGTGTCTTATATTACTCAAATGTTTGGTACGCATCATTAAAAACTCTTTTTTTGATAAAAATTGTAATTAAATCGCGCTTTTAGGCTCTGTATCTTTAAAAGTTTTAGGAACCTTTTACCAAAATCAAAATAAATCGATTGCTGGATATGAAAGCTACAGAATCATAGAAAAAAAATAAAAATTTATCACGTCCCAATACTAAAAAATGGCAAAACAGTGTTTTAAATTGAAATTTAATTATAAATTTAATACTTTTTTAAAAATATAATAAATAATTAATAAAGATATCCTTCAGATCTTTCCAAAACATATTTAGAATTTTTTCTACGTTTTGTAGTTTTCGAGATATCACAAGTCAAAAAATGGCCTATGATATTTCGAGAACGTGTGTACGAAAAAAAAATTTTTTTGCAGGGATGCTTAAAATGACATGAACAACCAGTGTACAAATTTATAGCAAAAAATAAAGGCATCGGAAATTTTATTTATATTTCTCCCCAACAGTAAAATCATTTCTTAGAATACAATAATTAAAAAAAAAAAAACGGAAGTGTTTTATTTTTATTACATAGTTCAAACAGTTTTTATTGAATATAAAAAAATTCAAAACTATTCACCATTTACAAGCTGGTTAACAAATTTTAATCGATTAAGAATTTCCAATTGCATTTTCATAAATCCAATCAATATGAAATGCAATTCTAGTGACCGAAAAGAAAAGGTTTTCATTCAATTCCTTTACACATTTAGTTTTGTTTAGACTTGTCATTAGACCGATCAAATATGGAACTTCAAATTGGGTTTTGTATGCTATTGCAAAATCTGTAATTAATGCCATTCCTGGAATCCAACAAAACGTAGTAACAAAATAATCAAATATTCTATTGAAATCTTTAACACACATTTGATCATTTAATTTTATATAATTTTTAAAACCCATATTTTTACAATCTTCATTATGATAAGGACGCATAATTGTTTTTTTGAGTCCATAACTTTCATTTTCTGTAGATATACTTGTCAAATAAAAAGGCACTCTACCCTTGTCCAACCATAAGCAAATTGGCATTATGTCTTTAGAAAACCTTAAATGATATGTTTTTCTGCTTAAGTTCTTTTATAATATAAGTCTAGTATTACCTAACAGTTTCGTCGAGTGCTATTAAAGAAAATTTGTCTTCGAAGCTTTTTATACTTTTGATTTTATGTTCTTTTTTCTCGACACCCAATCCTGCAGTGGTAAAGTCTGAATCGCTGTTAGCACAGTCATAAGACGTAAGAATATGCTTGTTGGATATAAGGCTTCCGATGCATCTCCAATCCTGAGCGCCGTAACCAATTAAAGCCACATGAGCAAAGTCAGCTTTAGAGTCAAAGGAATCTTTAAATTTATTTTGCAAAGAGTAGCGCTTAGCAACACAAGCTGAAAAACAAATATTATTAATGTATTGAATATATTGGAAAAAAACACGAATTTTTAATTAGTAAATCTTGCCTTCAAAACCCTGTTCCAAACTATACTCAGTATTATCTAAGAAATCATCAGGAATTTGATCTTTTTCTTGATAAAAAAAGTTATTTTTATCACTTCCAGGGAAAATTACTGAATCAATCCAATCAATATAATGACTTATTTTGGTCGAAACTACTGGAAATTTGAATCCGCAATCATTTCCAAAATAAGGAAGTGTTTTTGCATATAAAATTCGATTCCCGTACCATTTATTATCAATTATAGTAGGAGCTCCTCTTTTAATCTAAAATAAAAATTTTTAACGTAAAACTATAAATCATCTTACAAAAATCTTGAATAACTTGGCAAATGCCTGGTACTAGATAAAATATGTCGTTCATATAACAAACTTGTGTATCATCAATTATATGGTTTTGATCTTCAAGAAATTTATTGCAGAAACTATTATTTAGTCTGTAAACTGGATTTGTAACGAGTTCTTCTGGTTCGGTTTCATCGAACTCGTGATAATATAAATCAGTGAATGGTGTGATAGTTTGAATATTTTGCGTTTTTCCTGAACCGTAAAGATTAACTCTAAAGAGTTCCTCTTTAGAATTATAACTTAGACAAACTGGTAGCATGCTGTAACAAAAAATAAGTTGATTAAATTTAAAAAAAAATCACATTCCACATACTCAACATTATCCTCGATTTCAACTAAGGCAATATTATTATTAAGAGTTGTCCTGTTGAATTTGGGATGTACGTTCAATTTTTTTACTTTTATTTTTTCACCCCGCCATATAATTTTGAAATTGATATCTTTACTGACACACGATGCAACTGTCAAAATATAATTATCAGTAATAAAAATTCCACTACAAGGCAAATTATCAGCATCTGTTATTTCCTGTTTAATTTCAATGAATTCTTTTAAGTGCCAAGGAAAACCAATTCCAAGGCTATGTGTAACATTATAATAAATATTTTTTGGGGGGAAAAAAACACCATAAAGAGGAAAACTATATTGATACTCTCCATCAGAATTGACATCATCTGTTTTTTTAGCAACATCAATAGAATATTCACGATAAATTTGATATTGAAATGCGCATTTCCTTGGATTTGTATCCAAGCCAGTGACATTTTGAATCCAATCAATAAATGATGAAATTCGTGTGAAAACTCCTGGGACACCTTGTGCACAAGTTAGACCAAAAGACGTTACTCCCACTAAAAATGGTGTCATTCTTCCATTTGACATTAGTTTGATTTCAAGTGGTCCCCCTGAATCACCTTCACAAACATCTTCTTTTCCTTCATAGTCAACAGCACACAATTGGTGATCTTTTAAACCATCTTTAAATTTTCGACTAACATTTGATTGGTAAAAATCTGAACATTCAACATTGTCGACTGGATTTAAATGAACTTTTAATAGTTTTGGTGTTCTTTGTTCTAAGAAACCAACGCTTCCAAATCCACAGGCTTCAAGATTTTCAAATTTAACAGATTCATCGATCCAAAGGCACGCAGGACACACAATTGTGTTAATTCTTGAGTAATGGTTTAAAGAATAACGAGATTAAACAAGTAAATAAAAATTCCTTACTGTACGCTTCCGTTCAATTTGAAAATTGCAATATCATTGTAAATGCTTGATGTTTTATGAAGTGGATGTACAATAATTTCTTCGATTGAAAATTCCTGTTTGAATTTATCATCAGCATCACTTACTAGATCAAGATCGCCTAGTCGAACAATGTCAGGTACTACTCTTTAAATGAAATAAAAAAATTAATAAAAACAAATAAAATAAAAAGGGACATAGAAGCTTCGGAGCTTTATTCTAAGGCTGCATATGTCATACCCCTTAGAAGCAGCGCAATGAGCTGCTGTAAGTACGTGTGTTGTACTAATTAATGATCCTCCACAAAGCCAATCAATATGTGTGTCGTTTATTTTCCTTGCAATTACTGCCATATGAGCAAAATCTCCATATATTGCATAAGTGGTCGATGCAGGAAAATATTGAGCTGGAATTGGTTTGTAATCAAAATATCTCATTGGACAATTCAAAACAGATTTCCATTCATTTGGCAAGAAATGAAATGAATTCCATTCTGCACGAACAAACGGAATTTTTATTATTAAAATTAAAAATTTATTGAAAATCATGATAAATTTTTATAACTTTATTGAAGAAATGTTTTAATAAGACTGGTATGTAGATTGATGAATTCAAACTCATTCGTAAAAATATTCCGGTTTTTTCACTATTTTTAGAATACTAAATTTATTGCTGATTTTGATTATTTTTGTTGTATTCGTAAGTAATTATAATTCATTTTGTAAGAAAAAACGCACTATACAGGCGGTTTGGCCGCTGTCACTATGAAAATCTGTTACGGGGCAAAGTCCAGTTTTTTTGTTCGATAAAGAAGCTCATAAGAATAAAAACACACTTCATTGTTTAAGATAAGGCTCAGGGTTGGGCGGGTCCAGAGCCTTCATAGAAAATGGTAAAAAAATCGTTAAAATTAATTTTAAAGTAAAAACAAGTAAATTCACAGGACAATAATTGATAAGTGATAAATAAATTGTGAGGTCAGTCAATCATATTAAATTGATGATAGATAAGTCAATGAATTGAGTTCTTTTGAAATGCACTTTTCTAAAGTGGTTAGAAATTCTAATTTTTTATATCATGTGGTTTTAAAATTTTTTTTCTCTTAACAAGTTTTAATGCTAATTCTTTATATTTTATCAAAAAACAAAGAATTTAAATACATTTAAAGAGATTGGAAACTTTTCAGAACTCGATATAAGATTGGGTTATCCATTAATTAACATTAACACTTTTTTACTTTAATGAAAAATAACGAACATTTCCATGCTTTACATAATTTTTCAAACTTGTATACCAATTTTATATGACATAAGGGCAAATTGTTATAAATGTTTTTGTTTTGTTTTACATGAAAAAAAGAAGTGTTAGAATATCCAAGCATAATTTCCTTGAAATAAAATTGATTTAAATTTAAAGCATGCCAGAACCGGTCGTACTTGTCATTTCAGATTGCAAACAAACAGATCCCTGTAAAATTATTAATGGTCAGTATCTTAAACATACATTTTAATGAAAGATATCTCTAATTTATTTTTTTTTCAATGTAAACAGACATCAGAAACTGTTCTCCAGACGAAAATGTCTGTGAAATTAACGGAAAAACAGGATACAAACATTCAATTTCATCAAAATATTATCAAACGGATGTCGTGTTATATCCATTTCCAGCTAGTGATGTTTTAAGTGAATGCAATGAGAATTTCCTGGAATTAATTGAAGGCGTATTAATTTATTTTAATCCTTGCAATGTAAGATTAAGTTTCATTCAATTTTGAAAGTTTATTTCATGATGATTTATCTACTTTCAGCGTGAATTCCTTGAAAAACTTGAATCATATGCAAATTTTATTGATGAGCGTGGTATTGAATTAGGAATTCTCCTATGTGAGCGGGTGTTTGATGACAGTAAAGATGGAATAACATACAAAGAAGCAAAAAAATACAGTCGATTACTTGATTTGATTGAACTGAATCCAGACAATCCTGCTGATGGCGAGCCACAAGGTGGATATGATGAGGTTCATGTTGCCTTGAGAAATACAATTTGGTCAAATATCAGTATGAGTGGTGATGAAAAAAACAAATCAGGGACAGTTAAAAAGTCATCGGATTTATCGGAGAAGGAAATTGAAGATAAATTGGCTGATTTTGAGAAGTTGTTGACACAAGCGGTGAATTTTAGGTCAAATACAGCAGATTTGGGAAGGAATGAACGATTGCTGTATGCACAGCAATTTGCTGATGCTTTTGAAAGTATTTTTGGGGTGGAGTCGGATGAAGATGGAGAAGACGATGAGAATGCATCAGGGAGCTCGTACCAAAAACTTGAATGAAACGTTGAACTAAAATTATAATTAGTTGTGTATTAATATTCAAAAAATAAAGTTTAAAGTTATTACATTATTTCATTTTGATATTTATTGTGTATACTCTAAATACTATTCCCGTGGCGGCTTCCGATCATTGGTGACGGAAAAAAACGACGAGATATGCGAGACAATTTTCACGTTTCTGATTAAAAAAATCATGTTTATTGTAAGTTTAACGTGAAAGTTTCCTGAAGCAAAGCAAGAAAATTTCAAGCTGCAACTTTGCTCAACTGACCAAGTCAATATTTCATATATTAAGAGCCCAAAAATGGCCAAATACACAATTTTGAGCTCATTTTTGGGTTTTTGAGTAAAAAAATCATAATTATCGGTGTATGAACATGGAACTATGGACCTCACACCTTGTATATTTCTTTGTGCGTGTAAAGCTTGTGTGAAAAATTTACCAAAGGAAAGAAAAAAAAAAACAATATTTTTTTTAAATATCTTTGAAATCATTCTTTAAAACATATATATTCTAAATTATCATAATTATTCATATAATATAATATATAAAAATTACATATAAATTACAAATACTAGAGTTGTTACAATATTTATTTTATATTTTTATTTTTTTCTTATAATGTTCTCGCAATTATATTATTTTATCGCTAATAGTTTTGTTTTACAGTTAATTTTAATTATTTTTTTTATTTTTCATTCACAGAAAACACGGTTTTTTCTTCGAATTAAATTTCTTCACAATATTTATATTTTTTTTTCAAAGAAATTCATTATTTTTGTGATTATTTATAATATTTTATACGTTTAATTTTATTTTTATTATGGTATAATTTTGTATTTAATATTTTTTTTCTTTAAAAGGATATTGGTATAATATTTTTATTTTATTTTCATATTTATTGTATATTTTTATTATTATTATTATTCATATATTTCAATATTTAATATTATATTTTTTTTTGTATTTTTTTTCAATGTAAAAAGGGACATCACGTTACAATACAAATGTATATTTAAAGTTTTCTTATGACACAGGAAAATACGGTTTCGATGGTTCTCAATTTTTTTTTTGTTTTGATTAGGTAGAAAATGGGTTAAACATAAAATTTTGAGGTAATTTTAATATAAAAATTAATACAAAAATTTTAAGAAGCCAGATAAATTGCTTTTGCACAATTAAATTATTTATCATTAAATTGTATATTTTTTTCTTAATGATTAATTTTTAATATTTATTACATTATCAGTCCAATGATTAATTTCATGCTAATAATTTATTATTTAATGTTTCTTTTAAATGAAAATTTTATGTATTTTTTTTCCTTCTTTTTTATTTAAATGAGGTAATTTATTGCATTTATCAGACCAGACATTTTCTTAACAATAAAGAAATAATATAAGAGTTGTTGGAAGAAGAAAATTGTCATTTTTTTATTAAATGGCACACAATGGCCGACAATTGATGTATTATTAAATTCTTAACTTAATTTGATCATTTTAATGATATTAAATGCATTATTTATTATTTTTTTTTAATTTTATTTTATGAAACCCAAAATATGAAGCCATTTATAATAAAAAGTGCCAATTAATGTCCCTGAACTATTAATTTAAGTTTTTTTTGTGGCATTTTTGATTCAGATTAAATTTTTATAATAATATTTTTTTTGTTTAAATAATTGCAGACTAGATAAAATTAAATGGCTTTAACAAGAAATTAGTTTTTGTATCTTATCAGAACTCATTTTTTGATATATAAAAAAAAAAATATGATGGTAATTTAACGGCCTAAGTAATAATAATAATAAAAACATAAGCTTTTAGAACAGTTACCGAAATCTTACTCATATTACAGTCAAATCTGAAGTCTCTCACGAATCAGGAGAGGTGACGTTCATGAACTGCTAAGATATCATAAGTTCATAGTCCACAAATCTTATACACCAACCTGATGACAGTCATTCTGATACGCTTAACTGTCATAGGACCTAAGGGTCGCTGTTTTTCAATCTTTCTTTGTTCTGTGGTTTCACCTTTTTAAGATACGCATCGAGTTTTCTGATTTTTGACTTCAATATTCTTTAAATCAAAAAAAATAGACGAAATGGTTAAGTTTTTTTCCTGATCTATCTGAGTTCATAGCATTACAAGCATATGATAACAATCTTCCTGATTTGTCTAAGGAACAAAGAACCCACTAAACGCTTTTTCTGATCAAACACCCTCCCTTCATTTTAAGAGACCAGTTTCTTTCATTGAAATTGTCATTTAAAGTTATAATTAACAGAAAAAAATTTAAGAAGTATCTTAAGAAAATATAATTCGAAAGTATGATTAATAAGCTACCTTAAATTTGTTATTAATTAGTGTCAATAATAAGCTTAATACATATCATAAGTTATAATAATAATAATCATAATTAAACATTTACAATTTATATTTTTTTTCTTTTTGGTTTCATTTTCACTTATTTTTTTTTCATTTCATTCATAATTGATTAGATACCTAAATAATATTTTTTTTTTTTAAAATGATTTTTTCTTATTTAGTTGCTTTGAACGAGATTTGATTCTATTGTAATATTTTTTAATTTTTAAATTCAAAATATAAGTTTTTATTTTGTTGTTTGTTATTTTTTTGATAAAAATATTTCATTGATTTTTTTATTTAATATATTTCTGTCTTTCTTCTATTTTTTTTTATATTTAAGTTTTTAGGTGAGTTTGAGGGTTTTAATTCTATTTTCGAGTATTAGTATCGATTTTTTACGTAAATTGTTTTTTTTTTCATTTAAAATTCAATTTTAATTCAAGAAAACATGAATTTAATGAAAAATTATTATTATTGTATTTGATTAAAGTTGCATTTAAATCAATTGGAATGAATTTGAATTTTATATTTTGAATTTCTATTCATATGAGTGTGAAGTTTGCACGGAATAACATTAGAGTTAACGGAAATTTAACGGTTAATTTTGAATTTTTTTTTAGATACAATTTTTATAAAATAAAAAACATTTTTAAAGGAAGAAATTAAAAATTTAGAAAAAAATTTAATTAAATGAGTATCAGTCAGGATTTTAACAACTAAATAAAACATAAAACATAGAATTCTAATATAATAATTCTAGATAGCTGATAAATTTGAATAATTGCCAATTATTATCAGATATAAATTTAGTATAAAATTTTGAGCAGTATTTTTAAGCTTAACTCTTAGAATAGGTTAAATAAAAAACAACTAAAACAAAAGTAAAAATTTAAAAAGTTACTTGTGTGATGTTTTTTCTTTGCTCATTTGATAATTCAGTGTTGCTTTGATACTTTTTTTTTGTAATCTCTGTTCAATTAAAAAAACATATTTTGAAGGTTTACGACTCGGCGATAGCAGATGTGATGGAGTCCAATGAAGATTTGTGCAGATCAGCGTAATTGACAATAGCTCGATGAAGGAATTCGTACTGTGCCTAATTTTACAAAGAAAATTAATTTGTTTTCATACTAAACAGAAACAGAAAAAGCACTTACGTAACTATCAATCATTAGATTGCGTTGTGACCTTAATTTTCTTGTTGTTGTGCAAATGTCAACTTTCTTTTCTAATCTTAACTGCTGTATTAGGATACACATTGCAACAAATATTGAACTCTTATCGGTGCCCATACTGTTAAAAAATGTAAAATTGTATCAATTTCATTGAATTTAATGGAAAAAGTTAAAATCACTTACTTGCAATGCACTAAAATCGGTCCTGGTCCGACATATTCACTCCTTGCCGCTTGACTATTGTGGTGTTTTTGTGCTTGATTGACAATCTCACATATCCCACGTGTAACTTCAGGCACCTCACCTTCAACTGTGGGCCAACCCTGATATTGGAATTGTGTCACTTGGATGGTATCTTCTGTATTTTTTACACTTGAAACAATAAATTCACGTCTTGTATAATAGGGACCACTCTCACTCTGGATGTATTTTATTTTGATATTTTCATACTGGATTTCGTCATCCGCCCAATATCGAGGACATTTATTAGGGGCATCACCAATCTATTTAAAAAAAATATATGATAAATATCATTTAAATTAATTTCATTGATATTTTACCTCTGATATCATAACAATTGTGTTAACACCTTGTTCCAGGACCATTCTCCAAAAATCAGCAATTGTGGTATCGATTGGATCTTGTGTGATGATAAATGACTCGGAATTGTCATATCCTTCAATGAATGATGCATTTATGTAAGTTGAATGGCCAACACCGGGTACCGGTTGTAAAATGACGCGATTTCGATCAAATGGTATCGCTGATTGATTTCGGTTTTTGCTCATATTTTCTTCACCATTTGCTATGGCACACGTTTTCTTAATATCATCAATTGTTTGTTTGATTTTCTGTAATTTTCGAGAAATTTGAATTTGAAATTCAACTTTTAATTGAAAAAATATTACTCACTTCATATTCTAATTCTAATTTACTTTGACCTTTACTTCCTTCCTTTTTAAGGTTTTCAATACTTTGACTAAGACCCTTGTACTGGATTTCAGTATCTCCAAATATTGAGATATCAAGCAAGGCTCTGTATAGGAAAATGTATTGTTTCTGGAAGATAAAACGATTAAATTAAAACTCTTGAATGAGAATTTTGTTGAAAAAACACTCACGAGTGACTGGACGAGGAAATTTCGTTGATGCCTTAAATCACAGATTGTATTAAACACAGACACTTGACCTTCTTCATTCAGTTGTTGCATCATGGAATCAAGTGCAACTAGAGTTCCTGTTCTACCAACGCCTGATAAATTAAATTATGTATTAATTAAGTTAAAAATTCTCTTCGAGATGAGGGATTTGAACTTACCAGCGCTGCAATGAATCAAGATAGGTCCTCTCTGTACCGAGTAAACTGAGTTAATTTGTCTTATAAATTTAATAATTCCATATGGATGTTCAGGAGCCATAAAATCTTTCCAGTTCAGGTAATGATATTGAGTGATTGTTCGTGATTGATCGTCGTCCGAGCTGTTTCGTTTCGATACCTAAAGAATTTAAATTTTTAAATTTCTATTTAAATGAATATACAACTTTGCTTACCTTTAATTCTCTTATAAGATAATCAGAGAATCGATTCTCCGAAGCAAAAACGACATCAAAGTCCCCAAATTGAGATGTATCCAATTGTTTTTCCGGCCAATATTTAGCACACTTTGTCTTGTTATATTCCTCCAAATTTGTCAACATGACAATTATTTGAAGATTTTGTTCCCAAATCATACGCCAAAAATCATTCACAGTTGTTTCCATTGGACCTTGTGCGCAAATAAACTTTTTCCTCTCCTTATAGCCAATAACGAAATTGGCGTTTATGTAATCAGATCCAATTGTTGAGTTAATCATTGAGAGTTTCACTCTTGTCTGATCATATGATTTAATATCTGGATAACGATTTTTGTAGAGATTCTCTTTGGCATCTGTATTTTTTGTAGTACGATCTGTAAAACGATCCGGAAGCATTTCAAATTCATGTTGAAATCCGTAATCCGAGTCCTTGTGTCGTGAAATATACGCTTCAGCTAATTCAGATTTTTGGATTGGTGGCATATCTGGTGGTTTAATGGGAGCTGATGTGATCAAGTGTCGATGTTGATTTCCAGATGAGCGTCCATAACAAAGTGTTCGAATTGAATCAGTTAATGTGTAGACTTCATCTTGGCCTGCATTTTTACTGTAATAACGATGCAGACAACAAAGTGTTGTGAGTAAGACGAGGACGATGAGGATGAGACCACATAATATTGTGACACTGATATTTAAAATGGTTGATAGATCATCAGTACCTGAATCAGGGAAATCTGGTGCTCCGGCTTTCATTGTTTCAAAGTACTCTGAAAATGTGCTCATACTGCTTTGAGTTTGGGCATTTTCGACAATTATTTCGACGAATCCAGTGTAATTGCTATGGAGATTCAGTTCTCCATCAAACACTGGATTGAGTGTCATGACTGATGGGTTTGATTGGGCAACAACTGCTTGATTGTCTGGATCTGGAGATGCTTGTCTTCTACGACGACGACGTGCTTGAGGAGGAATTGTCACTGTATCAGGAAAATCATCATCTTCTGAATCTTTTTTGGATGGTTCTTCGGTTGTTGTAGGCCTATCGCGTCTTGGGATCTTTTTCTGGAGATTTTGATAACAAGCTCGACATGCATTTGACATCTTTTCATCTTTAAATGACTCCATTTGCTTACCATCTCCAAGGAATATTTCGGGTTGGAAGTCTTCAGTTGTCAAAATTTCAGCAATGTAAGCACCACCTTTAGTGTTATTTGCGGCATGTACTTCATTATATGTCATAACGTCCATATCATCAGGTGTCGGTAAATGTTCTGAAGGTTCTCCAATTCTCACCATATAAATTCGATAACAGCAAATTGGTCCATTTCGTTCAGAAACTCTCGGTAAAAAGAGTTTAAAGATCCAATTTCCATTATCTTCACGTACTTTACCCCACAAAAATCTACCAACATTATCTGGTACAGTTGGTGGCATAGAGCACGAAATTTGTGCACCATCCCCAATTCGTCTGTTTCTCGTAACACCCGACACTGTCACTGTATAATTTGTGTTTGGTGGAATTGGTTCAAATGTGATTTTTCGTTCATCAGCTCGTGTTGTCTTGGTTTTTGGTCCCCATGTCTCATTTTTATTGCCACGCTCAATACGATACGTACTGACACCATTCAAGACAACATGATAACTCATAATTACTCCATTTGGATTGAGCGGAGTATCCCATTCAACTTCTACTCGATTTCTTCGTGAAATATTCAAATGTTGACATTGAACCTTCAAATTAATTGGAGGACTTGAATTGCCATCCATTGTTGTGCCATTTACTTCAGATGACCAATTTCCACATTGATGTGTCAATTCACTGCATGCTCGTACACGGAAGCTGTATTCACTTGCTGTTGCCAAATTGTCAAACATGTAAGGGAGATTTCGTGTATTTTGTGGATGAATCGCTTCTTCAACCACAGACTGATTTCCCGGATGATACGCTTTCACTTCGTAATATTGAATGAATTCAAGTAAATCGGCTGGTGGTGGCGTCCAACCAATCGTAATTGTTGAATGTGTACTGCCTTTGACTTCAATTTGAGGAACAAAAGTTGGATCTGTGTCAAGGGTCCTTGCCTGAGTTTCATAACAACTCTCACCGAAACTATTGTGAGCACACAATTTCAATTTGTAATTTGATCCTTTGGAAAATCGATCAAAAACGTGTGACGTGTTTCCTCCTTTTAATTGCTCATGATAATACTGGAAACTTTGACTTTTATCTTTCAAATATGATAATGTGTATCTCTTAATTGGATCATTTCCATCATTTATGGTCCAATTAAGGAAAATTTTGTCCTCGCCAACAGCTTTAACGTAATCGATCATCAAATGTGGACCATGTGTCACCAAAATCGTCGATTTGAAGGATTCGTATTCAACATCCTTATCAATGTGAGCAGGTTTCCCAATTGAACACACATATGTGGCATTATTTTTCTTTGTAATATCATCAATTTTGAGTGTGATATTGACAAGTTGATCATCAATCCGTGTAATTTCAGTTCCATTCTTAATTTTTTCTGTCAATTTCTTAAAATCAGAGTCGTCATCGACAGCTCGATATGCTTCATCTAAATCCCATGAAAGTAATTTGTCGAAATATTCACCGGGATGCACTTTAAATGTACAGAACAATGTAGCTGATTCTGTAATATTTTTCCTTATGCGTTCAGGACTGTGTTTTATAATTGTCGGTGGAATTATGGCTTGGAAGTTGTAAGCAGTTGCTGTTTCATTTGTGGTGTGATCGTAACAGGTGAAATTTCCTGTGTCTGAGAGATCAATGTTGTAAATGTTGAGAATATGGCTTTGAATTCTTTGGTGTTGACCATCGACACTATTTTCGTCGACGGGATGTGTAGCAGATGCAAGGCTGTACCTGGAATTACAAGGAAAATGTATGGCATTAAATGGAATTCTTCAAATCATATATGGAAATTGATGATTATTCATCGGTATTTCCGTTCATTGTTCCTTACCTTTTATCTGCATTCGTTATATTGATACCATTTTTCAACCAAGATGCTTGACCTGTTACATTGCAAGCCAACGATATATTTTGACCAACATCTTCAGTAATCAGAATTTCATCGGTAACTGTAAAACATCAACAAGAAAAAGCATTAAATTTCATTAAAAAACACCGACAAATATCGATTTGTTTATAGTGATTTACAGTGGCATTCATTCATTTTTTCCATCTTCTATTCCTACGCATATATTTTACTACGCACTCGTATAACATACACACATAGCCAGAGGATGTCAAAATGAAAATCCGCACCCAAAACAAACTATCAGCATTTTAACACACTAAATCAACTGTGATTCAATTAAATTTTCACTCTTCTTGCACTTTCTTACCTCGATTACCTCCTGCACCAATTGTTTCCCAATTTATCAGACAAATTATCAAGCAAAATGATATAATTTTATTTACTAAAAAGACCATAGCGTACAAATTCTATACACTATCAAATATGTTCTGTATATTATTTTGTCGTGTGCAATGTCGTATGTGTATGATAAATTTATATATTTTTTTTTGTTGTGTGTGAATTAGAAAAAACTTATATTTTTTATATAAAATATTGAATTTTCAGAGCCGCATTTTACTTAAATCCGATGTACAAGTGTCCAGGTATAAAATTAAGCACACACGGATAAAAGAAGAATAAATTAACACACACAGATTTTAATTTAAAATTACTGCTGCTTCTACTTGTAATTCTTATTTTTTTCCGTCTTTCTTGAAATGTCTAATATTTTTTTGTGTATAGAAAATGAATGAATTCATGAATGAAAATTAGGTTGTCACAATTCAAAAACTTTTTAACGTTAATTTTATTGTCATTGATAACAAAATATGAAGTTATTGAAAAAATTCAATAAAAATTGAGTCAATTAGGTTTGAATGGAAAATAAAAATCAATTTAAGAGTAAATTGCAAGTCAAATACAAAACTTTCATTCATGATTTTCGTTAAATTTCAATTCAATTTCGTAAAATGTGATATGAATCATGAATGAAAGTTGTAATACCTTTAATGAATGAAAAATTGTATTGAGTGACATCTATGAGAGAACTCAGAAAAAAGGAGGTATATTCAAAATTAATCATGTGATCACATCGTTACAGTGAAATCTGTTATACAAAATTTGAGTTTTGGGACAATTGATTGAAAATCATAGAATTAAAATGAATATTTCAAGGAAAATCATTCGAAATTGGCCTTCTTCATCTATTTATTGCTATATTGGCTGAGATCGTTATTTTAAATGGCCTATGAGGGTTCTCTGATCTGATCTAATCATTTGAAGGTTAAACTAGTTTCGTTTTCAGAGTGAGCCATCAATTTTGGAAAGATAACACGACATTCTTCAATAAAAAACCTGTTAAAAAACCTCAGATTCTATCATTAAATTTCATATTGATTTCAATTTTTACCTTCATTCCTCGAATTCTTACAATTCAATCATCATTTTCGACCTTAATTTGAATAATGGACTCCATTTTCTCACAATGAATATCAAATTACAATGCATTTTTCAAACACTTTGTATATATTTTATGTAAATATAAATTTTCCAGTTTACAGTTCATCAAAAGCATCATTTATCCTTTCCACACTCTCCATGTCCCTTTTCGCCACATCAAATTCTATCAAAGAAAAAGAGGAATCATTGTAAGACGTTTTAAAAGTATACACATTTTTTTTCTTTTACAGTTACATTACATTTTTAAATGGCAAGACAAGTGGAATGTCCCTTGAGTATCCTTTGTTATTCAACTTTTTTTTCTTCCTTATTTTCTTTTATTATTTTCCTTTAAATGCACATTACCTACACACAAACCTACAAAATATATTTGAGTATGAATTGCAGAAATAAAAAAATCTTAAGTGTTAAAATATAACATAAGCCAATTTGGTCAAATTGACCTTTAAGCACCCTTAATATGAACAGAAAAAAGGTGCAATGGGAAACTTCTCAAATTACACATACATGACAATGCATGTATTTAAAATATAAAAGAAGTGGGTGGCATGTCATGGCATATGTGTAAAAGTGTATAAGACAAAAAAAAGTGATGATAATGAAATAAATGTCATGAGATGGCAAAGTAATTGCTTGATCATTAATGCAAATAGGTGATAATTTTTTTTTAACGTTTCTCGCTTGAAATTTGTTTTTGGGTGAATTAATTCTTATATGATTGTGATTCTGATACATTTTTTTTTCAAGAAAAAGAGAAGGGGTGCATTGAACTCTGATTAAATGGGTATGTCAATGTCAGCAGAATTTTTCTTGTCATAATCATAAAACATGATGTTGACATCTTTCTAGTTGTATGGTTTAGATATTTGGTCTTTAACTTTGGTAGGAGGATGGGTTTCATATTGAAATGAGTCATTAAATTAGAATTAAATGCAATATTTTCAATGTGTTACATGGGTTTTATTGGTATTATGAGTACCAAAAATGAAAATATCAAGCATTTGATATTTTGTGGTTGAAAATTGACTATAAAAAGTGACCAAATTAAATTGAGTTGCCCTGATGACCTTCTAAAAGGTTCCTCGTCTTGATATATAAAGGAGTTAAGCCGTGGCAGCTGCATTGATCCTGGTCCTGTAAGCTATCAGCAAATCCATTCTTTTTTAATTCAACATTTTTGGCCAACTTGGGCTTAGTCACCCAGCATCCTGAAACATCATATGTCAAAATGTGTCAGAAAATTATTTTACCGCTAGGTTCTATCAAGTCAATTAAACTGTTTCTTTATATGAAATGTGAAATAATGACATTAAATACCACAATGTTTTCATAAGTTCCATTAAATTTCTTACATCATTCAAAAAATTGAACAAAAATAACACAATTTACTTCTTTACCAAACTCAAATATTTATACTAAATTAGATTTAAAAAGACTTCTCTTTTTTCTGCACTCTCCCTTCACATAAAATTTTCCTTTGACATAACATAATAAAATAATTTATCCTAATTCAAGTCAATTCAAAACCGACATTTGTTTGAATTGTATTTTGACGCAATATGACATGCACAAGTCTCTGAAAAATTGAAGTGATGATAAAGGTAATCATCAAATATGTACAAATATAAATTTCCCCAAAAAAATTTTCATCATCATATTACGTTAAAATGTTCATATTCAAAAATCCTCCCTTAATTACTGTATTGTATTACAAGTAATTTAATTTGGCGAATCTTTTATTTGTTTAATTTGATCATGAGTTGTAACAATTTACGGGTGACATAACTTCACTTTAGGGCAATCAGTGAAAAATATATATTTTATTTTAACGTTTTTATTTTCCCATATATTCATTTTTCATTACATTAATTACCATAGAATGTACAAAATTTTGTGTGCAACAAATTGTTTATTTAATTTTGAACAATTTATTTGTGTATTGTTTTCATTTTAACCCTTTTTTCATTTCAACACATAATGTGATGTTGTGGTGGCTTAATGATGGGGCGGTTGTTATTCAGAATTGGAAAACAATAATTGTTTGCGATTTTAAATTGAAAGTTGTGTAAAAGGAACATGATGAGTGTTTAAAATAAAATGAAGTTCACGTAATTTTGGTTGGTAATTTAATTATGTTGTAAAATTTCCTCTCTCTCTGAGATTATTTGAATAAATATTCTGTAATTGGTTGAAACATATGAAATGTGTCTTGGCATATGTGGGTAAATTTAAGAGAATTCGTCTTCTTGTAGTTTTTAACTGCACTTCTTAACTTAAGGTAGGATATCATATTTGTGCTAGATCTATAGGTCAGAGATATTTAAGTCTACACTCTGACCATCAGTCTAGCCGATTGTGCATACTAGACAGTGGCAATTTGGCCATATGGGCATTCTGGAAAATACAAAAATCTTCCGAGCAAGAAATCTATGGGCTGCTGTAATCACCAATGCCAAGTCCGAAGTTCCAATGCCCGTGGTCCAATTCACACCTGGTACTTTTTTTTTTTTTAATTTATTTTCATCTCTGATGCTTCATTCCACACTGCAGCTATTAGCTGATATCGCGGATTACAATGTTTATACGTTGGAATTATATTAAGTTTAATGAGTAGATCTAATTAATGTTAACAGTAGGTACTGTAAGATATAATAATGAGAGGTTTTAAGCTTTTATCCTATCATCTCAAGTAATTGCTATCTTTATTTTGTCTGTAACTGAAATTAAGCCCTTAAAAATAAAGAAATTTAAGTTTGTTAAGTTTCATGACTGAAGCAAAAATTGCCCATACCACTTCACTGTAAGATTCTCGCCATACTTGGTGTCGAAGACTCGGGCAACAGAGAACGGTTCGAATAGTTTCTTTAATGCTCCGAGTAAGTTTTATTTTTCCCAGTTCACACTCATGTCTACCACTAATCGATGAAATTCAGAGCAAAGGATTTTCGTCAACTGATGTTTACCGTTTTATCTCTAACACATATTTACAATTTCAGTACAAAAATTCTCTTCTTATTATAATTTCCATCTCCTAGAATGCAGAAACAAAAATTATGATGAAATATAAACAGTAACATTCTCAAAAAAAACATAGAATATATCGCGAAAATTCAGATCACGTTTTAAGTTCTACGTGTTCGTCATCCTTAATTTACAAAATGTTACAAAGCAGTGTTATTTTAACTTAAACACATCCATTCATATATGTTTTGAACGATAAAGTAACAGTACTCACTCATTCTCTATCTGTCTTTATACGTATAAATAGATATTGTAATGCACAAAATGTAAAAATACTTGCATAAGTAGCAACTTCCGTTTTATATAAGCCCGTTTTTGTTTGGAAATAATTTAAGATGGCTTAGGATATCACGAAATGATGGTGACTTATTGTACTTTTTTCGATTATATAACGATAATATTAAAAATAACATCTGGTCAGTTAGTTTTTGGGATGTGATATTCGATTATATTGACTTTGACCTTGATTTCTTCTTAAATTTTTATGTGTTTGGTTACTCTTTGTATTATTCATCTGTATCTTATATGTAACATGTCTATTGAATATGTACTTACCTATAAAAAAAACTGCCTCACTCTAGATTTGGGCTATTAATTAAAACAATTCGATCTTCTTTGAAAGTGAGTCTTCATTGTTAAATTTCTCATTTTATGTCATCTTTTAGTTCCCAACACGAACCACGATTACAATACAAATTGTTTTAGAATCCCACCTTACAATATCGATTCATTCTCTAACTGTCTTAACTTCATATCGCATAATTTGATCATTAAATTTTATTATCTAAATATGTTAATAACCCTCCTCCTTTTCATATCCAAATAAAAGAATCTTATAATAATAAATATATAAATAAGACTTTTTTTCGCACAAATTATTTTGCAGTCACCTACCTTTTAAAGAGTAAATTTCCCGATACATCCAAATAAGCATCGTTCCAGGGCAATAATATTAATAATAATGACACATCAAATAAATGCCACCCTTAAATCATTTTGGTGTCGCATATGAATTTGAGTTTCAGATTCAAATAATGTCTAAATATCATTTGTAAATACTATTTTTATTATTAAATACATTCTGATCAGATCACCCTCTTTATTACTATTATTATTTGTACTATTGTTATTATTATACTGCCTTTTTCTCTTTTTTTTTTGAATATTATTTGTGTCTGATTATGTATTTAAAGTACTAAAATAAGGTGATTTTAACATGTATTGGCATATTTTAAGATATATTGAAGAGGAAAAATATATCTATTATATTAAGACGTCATAATGGAATGCATATAAATCATGATTTAAACAGAATATTTTCTAATAATGTCTTATTAAAATCATATTATTATGGGATTTGTCGTACTAGAGTTGATGTAATTCAAAAGTTTATTTATTACTTGTGGATTTTCATTTAAATCTTGAAAATATATGCATTTTATTCTGGTCTCACATGACAGGAGGATTTGAAAAATTTGGTTTTGGAAAGTTTGTTACCCTGTTTCCCAGCTAACATTACAATGAAAGTACGGGCTTGCTGCTATCATGTTAGGTTTTACAAGAGCACCACCGCAGACTCAAAGAGTCCTATTGTGGTCACTGGATGCCAACATCTTAGAAGGTAAGTGTAAGACCTTAAACGATAAGTAAAATAAAAGTTAAGCTTTTATTGACTTTAATGAATGAAATTGAAATCTAATACCTTGAAATAAACATTTCATATAAATTTACGTTTATACATGAAAAAAATAACTTTTAAACCCTTATCCCAGTTCATTCACGTATTTTTTTACATTTTTTTTCTTTTCCACTTGATTTATTATACTCAAACGCTTATCGCATGGTTGTAAATTATTTGAAAAGGTATGATTTTTCATTTTCCCGAACCTTTTTTTTAAGAGGAGAGCAGAAAATATGTGTATTGAATTTTTTTTCTTCTTCCAAGTAACATTGAAGAAAAAATTCAAGTTAAACCTTATAATAAATGCATGTAAATTTCACACTTAATAATCGTTTTGTTCTTTTCACGTCAATTTATTGTTTTATTGTTTTACTTCTGTTTTTTTTTCTTTTCAATGTAATTTATTTATTTAACTTAAAAAAAAAATATATACGAATGAAAAACGACACTTAAAATCACACTTTTATTAGTTTTTATTTGAGTTAAGGGAGACATTTTTCATCGAATTTTTTAAAATTACGAGCACAAGACAAGACTTATTACCGTACTGACACTTTCTTAGGGACCATTTTCATTAATTTTACTCTTAACTTATTTTTGCATTGTTAATTTTTTAATATTTTTTCATTTTCATACAAGTTTGTACTGTAAAAATTTTTAATTATTAAAAACAACAAGTAATGAATCATTTTTTTTCCGGTGTCCTTTTTAATTATAAATATTTTTTTTTTGGTATTTTATGACTTGAAGGCGTTTTATTATCTTTACCTCAATTTATTAAAAAGAATTTTACAGATATAACGACAAAAAGTGAAGAAAATTAATTTCAAAAAGCATTAACCTGTTTATTTATCTCTTTTTTCGTCTTTTTTTTCAAAACAGCTTATAAGAATTTGTTATTTGTTGGACAATATTTAATAATAATAATAATTTAATATAGTAACTTGCTTTTGGCCCCAATAGTAGGAAAACAAGAAGATAAAAATATTCACAAGTTAAGTTAGTTTCCTTTTGGGAAGAAATAAATTTTGATTCTAATCTTTTTCGTACAATTTAATTTATGCACCATTTATTCTTGAATATTGAAGACGGTAATTGACTCAATTTTCAATGTACATAAGTTAAGTTGTTTTTGTAAGAAAAAATCAAAAAAATAAAATAAAATAGCTTTTAGCTTCTGTTTTTTTTGCTTGTTATGAACGAGCAAGATATGAAATTGTGATGTGAGGTATGAATTCAACAAATCCTCTCGTCATACCTCCTTATGATGATACTGACACGGGCCAAAATGAGGCCTCTGAGACCATTGACCAGGATCGGACGAACGTGCCATGGAGGGTTAATTTTTCATTAAAGATTTCTATGAATGAAGGTCCGAAGACGTTGAAAAAAATTAAGAATATGTCAGAAAATCAATTTTTTCTTGAATTTCTAGATGCTTTAAGCGATTTTGGTTTCAAAAAGTAACGAAATTGACCGTTCACATGATAAAATGGACATAAGAAGTGAATTTTCGACGAAATTTTTGTTTTCAGTGTAAAAACAGCTTTAAATTACTTCTAAGATGATGACGATATATGAACACTTTTATCATGATTCTACGCTTCATTCTCATCCTTCGTTTACTCATTTTTCTTGTAAATTTGTAATCAAAATCACTCTGTTATTCATTTTTTTTTTGTAGTTGTTTGAAGAGGTATCATGCTCATACACCTTTATCTGATTTTTACCACTTCTTATTACGCTGTTTAAATCCAATTTCATAAACCTCTGTTTTTACGCAAAAATTATGATAAATCGCTTTAAAGAAAATTTATTGATGTGTAATCCTTCAATCATTTCATGTATCTATGTAATGTTGCTTTGTTTCATATACTGGTAATTTTTTATTAAATATCTCATAAAAAATCATCATTTGAATCATTTTAAACACAAATTGGTCCCGATGGCTAAAAAAAATGTTTGATTCCTCGTTTTTGATTTTAACGAGAATTACACTTAAAATGAAATAAAACAAGGAAACTTAACGATCTTTGACTAATTGCTTAAAGAAATTTTTTTACATTAAATTTAAGAGAGAAAAAATGGATAATGACCAATATTTTAATCCTTTTTAATTGTAAAACAAAAGTTAATTAGCGGACTTTATGAGGCAGATCAATTTAAGAGGTACCTGTTGTTATGATGTTGCAAATCTTGACACTCACCCTTTTTTTTAAATAAAATGTAAGATGTTTTATCCTTTTTTAATACCACAATCAAGAGTACTTGTGTCAATTGATGTTTTATATTTTGTTTAGTGCTGTCGAATCCCTTTAAAAATTTAAATGTTATGAATATTATTTGATTCCCCTTTCATTTTGGCGTGCTTTTTTTGATATTTTTTACTACACGGTGTTTTTTGTATTCAAAATTCATGCTATGATATAAGCATACGTCAATAATTTGGATATTTAACGTCAAGTGTTATGATATGAGGAAGACATGAATCAAAATCGACTCATTTGAATTAGAAAATATTCATTTTTCTTCTAATTGAACTTTCTGGACTTAAAACCAATAAGTGCTTGTGTGTGAAAAGCCATCGGTCGCATTTTCTCGTTTTCCCAATTCAAATTGTACTCTTCAGTTCATTGTTTCACTTAAATCTACTTTGAAATGTCAAATGTGAAGAAAAGACAATAAAAATAATGGTCATGTCCATTAAATCCTGAACTATTGGAACTTGATCCTACATAAAAAAAATGCACTTTAACCACATTAAGAGGATTATGGCCAACTATTTGATGACAATCAACGATTTCTTGACTTTTCAAGAGAATTAAGAGCTTTAGTAAAACAATCACAATAATAGTAAAAATAATAATAATAATCATAAATACGCTCATGATCTCTCTTTTTTATGATTCGCAAATATTATCATCATTATTTTTTTTGAAGTGAAAGACACAAAACACATTCTATTGCCATAAAAAATCGACCATTTACCAGAATCGAATTACAATAAATAAATAAAAAGCGCATAAAATTCATACATTGAAGAATAAAAATCAATTGTTAATGTTATTGCATTACATTACATTATTTTTTCACAAAAAAAAAGTACTTGATTATGTTTGTTTGTGGGTTTTTGTCTATTAAAGAGCATAAATGTATCGAATTATTTGTGATAAATATTTCATAAATTGGTTCACACTTAATACTTTTATTGTGGGTAATAAAAAAATATACGATTATTTTTTTATTTATATGTAAACAAAATAAAAAAAAGAAAAAATTTTATAGAAAATTCATTCAATTGAAGAAAGTTTCTTTTTCTCAGAAAAAAAATTATAATTTTAATCAAGAAATGATTTCAAGACAAGAAAAGTCATAAAACCTTTAAGATAATGCAAAAATAGTGATCCCCATGGAATACCTGGTTTTAAATGCATTTCTATTATCATAAAGTAAAATTTACTTATATAAGCAAAAAAAACCACATTCATTCACTTGAGAGTCACTCCTCATCGTCATCATACATCTTCCTACTAGAGCAATAAAGCAATAATATGAATAAATAACTAGATTACACATACACACACACACACACACACACACATTGAAGAGTAACGAGAAAAAATAAAACAATAATATCTGAAATATTTATTTTATTAACTTAAGTTTTCTTTTGACTGAATTACAAGCAAAAAAAAAAGGAAAAAATACTTGTAATAAGTTAAATGTAATGTATACAAAGGTAATAATACTGAATTATTGACATCTTTTTACAGAACCTTACCTGATTGTGTCTTCATTTAAAACAAATTTATGTCTTTTTCTACTTTGAATTATTATTTTTAGTCTATGGGAGTCTTTGAATTGAAATGAATATGAAGAGAATTAAATTGTACACGTGTATTTTGTATTTTTTTTTTGGATTTTATTTGAGGAAAAAGGAGAAGAAGATGAAAAAACACTTAGTTGATATAAAAATGTTTTCCTGGTCCATGGAATGACATACATTGGAAAATTTATGAGATGTTTTTTTTTATTTTTTTGGTTGAGATAAAGATTTATCGTGCTTATGAGGTTGGATGTATACATTTTTTATGTGTCTAATTTTGGTAAATTTTTAGAGGTTGACGTCATAAATTTACATGCAATTGTCTAAATTTGTTTGTAATTGTTTGAATGTAATTTGATGGACAAAATATTTCTTAAAGAGAAATTTTGACGAAATTGAACTTGCATTTAAGATAATTTCAACTGAAAGATTTTCTTGCTTCAAATTAGTAGCTGACTACGATTCAAATTTAAGAGACACGACAACAAATTTCATCTGTCTTTAAAATTTAACCAGACTTTCAAAAAAAAAAAAAAATGATTTAAAAATTAAATCGAGCGTGAAATTTTCTCTCTAAATTGAAATCAAATGTCATCTATAATCAAAAACACTGTATCGGAAAAATTCAAACGTATGTTCTAAAATTGCACAATTGGCTCAAAACAAGAGAAATTTCCCTATAATTTGACATCTGAATCCAAAATAACAGAGAAAAAAAATATAATTCGTTTCAATTGAATGCACTTCAATTTATAACATTTTTTTGTTCTTTTTGTCAAAATCGAAACAAAATTTTAATATTTATCTGTTTTTGGCTGATCAATTTAAATAAATAACAAATAAAATGATTTGCAACAATCTTTCTGTATCAAGATTAACAATTCAATTTATAGTGAGGGTTTTAATCTTATAATTCTTTGTATTTAGCATCAAATTTCCACTTCATAAAATTCATTTCATTTCATGTTAATAAAAAAAAACTTTTTCTTTGCATTTTAATTAGAAAATTAGCTTACCAATTAAATTTTGTCTTTTGCCAAACTTTTCTATTAAAAGTTATAAAGAAATAAATTTCCAATGGGAGATAATTTTAGTGAATTATTATTATTATTCATGGTTACATTGAGATATCAATGTAAAAAACTTACAAAGATAAAGTCAAATTAAAATAAAATAAAATAAAGGTCGATAAGTAAAATCCCTTAAGTGACAGAAGAAAAACAACTTTCTAATTATATGCAATAAAATTAATAGTCGTCACTTCAATACAATTTTCCAGAGATTTAATAAAAGTGATAAGAAATTCAACAAACAAATCACACATAAATTGACCTGTCAGCCTTCGAGGGACACTCATGTGAATTTTATTTTATATTGAAATTTAGTGATTTTTTTGTCCTGTGAATGTGACATCAATGTAATTTGTTTACCTAATTTCCATTTTCTACTAGCACAAGTGAGAAAAAACCCGATACAATTTCGGTAATAAAACATTTGAATCAATAAATAAATATTAATGTTATTTTATGTGTGTGATTCGTTAAGACGATATAAATAAACAGGAATAGGGGCATAAATTTTCCATCAAATTGAGATTGATTTTTTTCCTGTTTTTTTATTTATTATTATTATTTTTTCTCATACATCGATATATCGATGAATAATGTAATTTTATGTAATGTTTGCGAATTTGTGTGCATAAATATTTGTTCATTGGTGTTAAATACCGGAAAAATTATGTCTTGTATGCATTTCTACTTAAAATCAGTCCCAGTCTGTGATTGAATGAAGTCTAAATTCAATAAAATACATTTTTTTTTCTTTGATATTTATTTTATGGATTTGCATTGATTTCGTTTGACATGCCATTCCAGAAAATGTCTTGAATTGCACATATTTAATTAACTCAAACAAAAATATAATGAGTGTAATAAATAATCGTCACATTGAACAATTTAATAATGACATTTCTAATGACTTTGTTTCATTTTCTATACAAATAAATTATTTTTTAACTAAATTAAATAATATGCAAAAGGGGTTCAAGACAATGACAATTTTTTAACTAAAACAATAATTGTCAGAGCTTCTCAAACAAATAAATGAATGTCTCAAGTAAATTAACATATTTATGTAAAGTAGATGAGATGAGATGAGATATCTTTCAAGTTACCCCTTTTTTGTCTTAATATTATTATTATTTATCATTCCATTTTTCATAAAAGAACTAATTTAACAGTGCAAAAGGTGTTGGAGTCATTCATTGATGAAAAATAAGTACAAGACAGTTTGAGTTGTTTTGGGAATTCACTCTTGTCTTGTGATGTTTTCTTTAAAGACGATGATGATGAAATTTTTAAAGTATAAATAAAGCGTGTGTTAGGAAATTAAGATGTTTCCTTTATGAATAATATTATACATTGAATATTATGGATGAGTGATGACGATGATGAGGGAATTCTTTTTTTACACGCTCATGTCACAGAAAAAAGGATTGACTAGTCGTTGACTAATCGTCAGAAGAAAAATTAATCGTATCATGGCATGAAATGAGTTCAAGTACTGAACACATCTTTACCAGCTGATATAAAAGATTGCATAGAGTCTCATGAAAATGCAATGAAATTTATTTATTAATTATTAAAATGATTTGAACAGACTTACTAAATTTACACAAATGACAGTGAATTTATATGATTGAATTTGTTTACTGGTAGCCATTGTAACCAATGTATGACGTCACTTCACAAAAGCTAAGATTACTATTTTACAATACAGAGTTTTTTTTCCCAAACACTTGGATGTGGCCTTAGACCGTATGTTATCGTATAAAAAGCACTTATCAAACCTCAAAGTCAAATTGAACGCAAGAAATTGGTAAGCTCACATCATCTTCCTGGGGAAACTCTGCTTAAGTGCTTCAGATTTCTAATCTCGCATTAGTGTATTCTACTGCCGAATATTGTGGGCCAACCTGGCATAACAGGGTGCACGTGTCTTTAATTGACACTCAACTAAATTCATGCATGTGCATCATAACTGGCACTGTGAAGTCAACACCAACGGATTGGTTGCCTGTCTTGAGCAATATTTCGCCACACAATTTGTGACTTATTCATTCACTACTCAGAGAATATGACAAAATAACTAATGTATTTGGAATCCCGTTACATGATTACTTAAACACTGGACAGATTAAAGTCTAGAAACCCTCCACTAAGTAAAAGTGACCAGAAGCAATGTTGTAAAGAATATTTCAAGCTTCAACTTTGCTGAACTGACTTAGTTGATATTTCAAATGTAAAGAGGCAATATACACAAATTTGAGCTTAATTAACAGGTTTTGAGTTAAAAAATCATTTGAGTTTGGCCCCACCCGTACAAACGAATTTGAACTTCAACGGAAACTATGGTGCACACTGAAAAGACTCAGAACATCTCATAGGCGAGCAAAATCAATGATGAAGAAGTGGAATTATATTGAAGATGCTTCATGTGATTGTAGATTACCGGACCAAACAATTGACCACATTATTAACAGTTGTGCCATCTATTCTCCTCTCCTCTTCTGAAAGTGTTAGCACTTTCCTCAAAGGAGCCAAGGTTAATGATCTTCTTCATGTTTTTAATGATTATTACTCTTACTCACTTGAAGCAGCTGTTTCATAATTTTCTGTTCCTCTGAACTGTTACACAATTAATATTAACCGTTTTATTGGCCTTTCAAAGTAAAATCACATGCAACTCTCGTTAAATGTAACATTCACTATCAATATCAGTGGATGGAGCGTGGAGCTTTAAATTCCTGCATTGAATTTTAAAATGCATCTTTTCAGTAAAAAAAAACAAAAAAAAATGTATAAGAAAAGAACACAATGAGATACAAATCATCATCATCATCAGTATTCAGAATTCATCTGCTTTGGCATCAGCTTAATATATAACTGAAAGTGTAACATTGGTGTTCGTTTGATTGGTACAGGTGATGAAAAATCGATAGAGTGACCCTAAAATTAAATTTAAAATGTATTAGATGCATTCTAACTCACATTTTTAAATGTATTCATTTTATCTTATTATGCAGATATAAATACCGTGATGTTGTTTGTTCGATATTCGTTCTTTTTTTGTTCCATGATTGGTATAATTATGTTGAAAATTATCATAAATTGCTACGTGATGAATAAGATAAATGTATTGTTTTTTTTAAAAGAAAATGTGTAAAAAAATAACAATGTACTTTGCTTATAAGCTATATTTGGCACAGGTGTAAAATCTACATACCCAGATTCAAGTGTGAATTGAATTTAATAACAATCGTACAAATGTAGATGAAAAAGATGAAATATGGCGTCAAATACTACTGAATTGAAGAATTTATTTAATAATGTTTTATTATTATTCAAGAGATTATACATCGATAAGTAAATAAATTTTATTATTATAATAATAATAATAAGAGAGACAAAAAGAAAATCAATGAGGAAATTTGCTTTTTCTGATGTTTAACAAGGCAAACGAATTGTATGCGATAAAAGAACATCATTATCATTTATTGGACAAAATTTGCACAAGAGATTTGCAAACAATGCCATAATAATCGAATTATTCAAAGAAAATCACATTATTTAGAGTGAATAAATTTTGTGTGCAGATCCATGCAAAACGTTAAAATCACGGATCTTAAAAGCAAAAATTTTGTTTAACATTGACATTTTATCGATGATGAAAGGAAAAAAATGTGTATTTAACATTTTATATAAAACAAAAATTCTTTTCCATTCATTATACACATGTTTTAATTTTGCCTTTCCTTACATTCATTGAGCAAAAATAATCATTTTATGTGTGACAAGTACACTGTGTTTAAGTCTCGTCCACGTCCATCATTCTGTAACTGCTGTGCAACTAATTTTATTTCATTTTTATTCACATATCTTACAAATAATTGTTGCCTTTGTTATTATTTTTCTTTTTATTATTATTATTACTGATTGTCGCCGTTTAACAGTTTAACTTAAAATAAATAAAAAAAAAATAAAATAAAAATTAACAATACCGGTCAATACTTGACATAGCTCTTAAAAGCATTTCGTTCGTTACAAAAAGTATTTATTTTATTTTATTTTTACAAAACATTTTTACAAGATACCATCGGGGAATTAATTGGAAAACAATTATCTTTCATCAGACATACATCACATATCACATCAAAACACACATGAATCGATCGATCAAATAACAAGAAAACTTTAAACAAAAAAAAAAAATTAAATATCAATTGATCGATTTATATAAAAATGAACTCTTTTTGTACATTAAAGATATGAATGATTGGAATCACTTGTTTACAAATGTTGTCACTCATTCCAGTAGCAACAGCAGCAAAAAAAAAATTACACAAAACAAAAAATTTTGCAGTTATTTTATTTGTAAAGCATGGGAATACGGAGGCTTTAATAGTTTTATTTCTGTGAAAAAAAAATTAAATGTATCGTTTTGTTTAAAGGTTTAAAGGAAGATTGATAAGTGATTGTTTAAACCGACATCATGAGATAAAGATTGAGGAACTTTATTGATAGCCGCTCGTTTTTTTTCTTCAACGCAACGCTTTAACACTAAACGTTTCGGCAAGGGTCATTTGACCCTTTTTCAATTTTGAATGTGGAAAACTAATTTTAAGTGCAATAAAAATGGAAAAAGCTAGTAATGTAAATTCATAACTTTCTCTTAACTACAGTTTTGCATTATTACTTTTTTCCTTCCATTGAGGGAAGTGCCAAAAAAAACTCACACCTACTAATTGTACCATTCAGGGTCATTTGACCCTTGAGCTCGTTTTGATGCATTTTACTTGTTCAGTTTAGCTTTTTTTAGCATATTATGTTCTGATATTTTCTAATGAATTACTAACGTATCATTAATCAAATGAACATGTATCATTTTCATCAAATTTAACTGGTTTTAGAAAATTTAAGAAATATTCAAAATTGATGAAAAATACTCGGTTAAAAAAATAGTAAACAAAATGATATAAAAAAATTAAAAAAAATATGAAATTTATGAAAACTTTAGATAATATATGGTTCAATTTAGATTCATTTTATTATAATTTGACATTTTAAATTAAAACCAAGCAAATTTAACAATTTTTCGCTCTAAAAAACACAAGGGGTCAAATGACCTATTTTGGTACAATTAGTAGTTTTCGATTAATGAAACGTTTAGTGTTAAATGTGATCAGCCAATTCCTAATTAAAAATACAATTATTTTTCTCCTAAAATGTTTCATAAAATAAAAAAAATTGAATGAACCAATTTACACATTGAAATGATTGATTTTTGTCAAATTTTTATGTCAAAATAATGAAAATCATAAATATGTATGACAATTTAATGCAACGTTTCACCTTATATTTTTACTAAATTTTATGTAGTTTGTTATTCTTCTCGTTTCCACAAAATTGTGATAAGTTGATGACTTTATTTCAAATAATAATAATAATAAGTTAAGGAATCGATTTAAATTAATATTCTGTGGACAGAAAAAATAGTTTTTTTTTCGTTGATATAAAAATAAATAAATATAAAATGTTATTCTTATTATCATTGTTATTAAACTTGGACAATATTAGTCTGATGCCTGTTTTCGAGAGTGTTTCTTACATGAGCCCATGAGAATTTTTTGTTTTTCATTATCTTTCAATCAATTTGATTTCATATTTTGAAAGGAAATGAAATATTTTTGATTAAATTATTTGAGAGATTTTTTGAAATTCAGCTCACAACCGTCTTTTATGTGGTTTTGATTTGACAAATGTAAATGTCGAACGCTTAAGAGCCTGGCACCCATATCAGAGTGAGTTCATGACGCTTTTCAGTGATATGAAGCAAGACATAGCAATTTGAGTGTTGAGGTGATCATGTTTGAATTTTTCACCTACCAATGTCTGATGAGGTTATCCACTATCGGAGTGTCGGAATCTTGGAGCTGGCAGTTCGATTCTTCCTTTTTCAGATACTCGAAATGAGCCAAAGTCTTGGCAAAATCTTGGGATGATACGATAAAATCTCAGGATCTCTTATAATGAAATGGGCTATGGACAGGAACGGGTGGAAAATTACTAACGGCCGTGGCATTCTGTATGATTTTCTTTAAAATTTACGCTAAACTTAACTTTTACAAGACGATTGACTGCGGCCTTTCTGGCATTTGCCAAATTGCCCGTATGGCCAATCCGCCACTGGCTATGCATAATGAGTCCGACTGATGGTCTGGGTGAAGGTTAGCCTTTATATAAATCTGGAGCAACTATCGATTAATTGGTACGAAATTTTGACTCAAATTCCTTTCCAAGCTGATGAGTAATTCAAAGGCAAAAATATTAAATGTGAGTAGTAAGCAATAAAATAAAATCTCAAAAAAAAAATAAGAAGGAAAAATTACAGCATAATAACGTGCAATTTTTTAACCTTTGCCACGCAACTCTTCTACTGTATTAATGATAAATAGGAATATGAAAATACTCATATAAATGCACTTGATTGAGGCAGGCAAAGGTAATTTTGTGCAAGTGAATGGTGGATACGTGACTCGGCGCATCGCTTTTGTTCTTGATCGTCGTTTCTTTCATACATAATAATAATAATACAAAAGTTAAGTTGCCAATAATGTATAACAAAAAGCATGTGCCTGACTATTTTTCTTTTATCTTTCATTTAATATTCAATGAAAATGAATAATCCTTACAAATGTACACTTGAAATACAACATAAAGCGGGTTATTATTATTATTAAATAAAATAAAATAAAAAAATAAGAGAAAAAAAAACTATTATCTCACCAAAATTGATATCACTTTACTTTTTTTGTTGTTGCCTTGTATACAATTCTTTCAATGAAATAAGAGATTCAGTGTGTTAAATTTTAAATAACCCCCTCATTACTGTTATAATGATATTAAATTTTTTGATAACTTTTCTTTGATTGACTTTGACTCGACAGAAAATCTTTCTCATGGTATATCATTTCACATAAAATTCTCATTAAAAATCTTGCCTTAAAGTAAATTTTCTTTAATGACACACATTTGACCATCATTCCTCTTTTCATTTCCTATTTACTTATTAAAAGTCATATTAAAGCACTTTGAGATGAAACATAATTTTTAATAGTAATAGTAATAATAACTTTACCCCACTCAAAAACATGTGTTGCAAAAATTTATGTTTTTTCTTAGGAAGAATTTCATCTTTTTCTTCTTGATTTTTACATTAAATTCAAGTCAATTTCATGTTAAATAAATGTTAAAATGAAATCACATGAGTTTTCAACGAAAAAAGACATCATTCTTACATTATATTTTGTAATGATCTGAATTTTCTTGTTTTATTTTATTGGGAAAGTATTTTTGTTATGTTTAAGATTTCTAGTTTTTATGAGTGATTAAAAAAGGTATTATGTGGGTTATAAAACTTCAGTTCAAGGTGTAATAAAAAGCTGTGTCTTTTAGATTTTGCGTGTGTGTGTGTGTGTGGTGAAATATGATGGTTGATGGCCATTCTCTGTGGATTACATGAGTTTAACATGAAAGTTTGTTATGATTAAATGGAAAAGGTAATAAAAAATTAAGGAAAACCAACTTTTCTTATTAAATTTCTTTTTCATGAATTGGAAAATTATAGTAATTTTTTTTTTCCTTTATTTTTCGTTCTGTTTATAAAATATATCATTTCGGATTTCCATGCTTAGACCGGGTATTTTAATTTGATTTTTTTAATATTTTGAACCGGCTTTTTTCAAAGAACTCTCTCCATACTGGTATCGTCGCAAATTTTTAAGTGCCTAACATGTCGAACATCTGTGTTTTCTGTTATTCCTAATTTTTTCAGTTCTTCCTTTGTGTTGTCTCTGTGATAAGACTTTCTACTCTGGAAAGCTGCCTCAACTGCCTGAAAATATTAAAATATGGGGACTGACTTACCCTATCTTCCACATGCGTACTTGTCTTTGCCAAACCATCTGAATCTCATTGCCATGTAGACCACTATATCATTTGAATTTTTGTTGTTGTAAAGAATTCTCTTAGCGAAATCAAAATCTTAGGGTGGACATTCACTTTATTATCCATTAGCCACACCAGTAATCATCATCAGAGGGTCTTAGGTTTTATCGTATTATCACAAAAAAAATACCACTTTCTTTTGACTTTGAACTCAAATCGAAAAGCCAGAAAACGAAAAATTGAGTATGTAACGTTTCATGGTCGAAGCGAGAACTGCCTGCATTAAGATTTGATGTTCCACGTGCTAACTCGAAGACTTCACATTCTCTTAGCATATTTTCCTTGAAAAACAATTTTTATAAATTTTCTTCAAATTCATTCTTATTTCATCTCAATCTATTCAATCTTCCTTCCTTGGCCATACAAATAAACGAAAGAAAAAAAAATATGAATTTTAATCAAAATAATAATTCATGATATGACAAATGTGAGTATAATATATGACCACATGAATCGATTTGATACATGATTTTTTTTTATTATTAACTGCATTTAATGCCACAAATCAATACATAAATATAAATTCAGTAGGAGAAAAAAAACTCCATCACAGTGAACAGTTGTAAATAAATAACGATACAGTTGTAAAACGTGAATTAAGCTATTTTTATGTTGTTTTGATATATTTATCTACTACTGTGGTTTTGTTTTTTAATGATAATCATGCAACAGTAGCATAAAAAAATATATTAATGACAACAAAAAATGAAAACAACTGAAAAATGAAGCAATACATCACGATAATTTACTTGATTTTATGCGATGAAAACAAAAATGTTGTTTATTGAAAAGACAACAAATAAAAAAAAGGTTAAATTGTGTTTTTTTTTTCTCTTCATTTATTTATTTTTAATATTAAAAGAAAATCGATGATTAAATTGCTCTGTAATTGAAGTAAATTTTTATTTTTTTTATCATCTCAATGTAACATATTTCACTGAGCATCTTCTAATCATGCCATGCACCAGATGGATTCAATTCAATTTTTATGATAACATTTCATTGAAATGAAAAAAAAAACACTGGTTTTGTTTTCACTGAAATGGATGGTAAAAAAAAATATATTGTGATGACCCTTTATATCATTTTTGATTGCATTTTTATGTTAAATAATGTCCATTTAATTCAAATACGATTGACCACATATGGGACAAAAACCATAATATAACATAATAATAAATTTTGAGTAAAGCTGAGTTAAATCATATTTTTTTGTTTTATTATTATTAATATTATTTTTTATTATTGAAATATGACATTCATCATATTCTTCAATTTAAGTTTAAATTCAGTTTTGGAAAGAGAAAAATTCCGAACAAATTTATTGTCATTAAAATGACTTCACCTGTCGATTTTTTTTGTCTTATTTTACATTATTTTTGCACAACGAAAAAAAAATTCGTACAATAAAGACACGATTTAAAACATCATTAATCTTAATAAATTTTGTAATATAAAAATCGTTTAAATACAAATTGAAATTAAATATCCCTGATATCATCTCCCTTTATTACATTTTTTTTCTTCCTTCCAATATGCCAATAATATTATTACCCTCCACACTCATTTATTTCGTTACTGTACAAAACTGCATCAAAATCTAATCATCATAATGAATATGATGTATTTTTAAGCTCTGTAATTTGTACCATTTAATATGTTTTTCTTTGTTCTTATTATTCTTTTTCTTTTCTCGATTTTACATTGACGTAGATCTGTTTTAATATAAAACGAAGAAAAAACATCGCGACAACCATTAATACATCTGATAAGGTATTTATAACAAAGTGAACACAAGACCTTAAACACCTACTTGAAAACAATACACTTGATTGCTTAAATCGATGTAGATATTTGTGTAAGGTTAAAAAAAATACGAGAAACTTTTTTTTTGTGTTTGGATCATTAAAAAAATTAAGGGTGATGAAAATAATAAGAATAATGAAAAAAATAATGTAAGAAAAATTACGTTTAAATGTTGTTTTAAATAAGTTTATTGTGTGCTAAGGCATTAGATGTTACTTCTTTTGTTTTATTATTTTTTTTTTCTCTGGAAAATGTGATGAAGAGAGATGAAGGGAAAAAATGGGAAATTCTAACCACTGGGCCGTTTAGAAAAGTGTTTTTCGGTGGGACTCGTTTCATTGAATAAAATTAAGTTTTATTTTTAATAAATATTCAGTTTTAAGAAAAACTTTAACTTCATTTGATTTAAAAAACTTAGTTTTAGATCTACTAAGGCTTAAAGTTTAACTTAAAAAACCGCCATTTTGAAACATTTTGAAAAAAACACCATTTGTTTAAATTTTGAAAAAACCGCCAGGCGCACCATTCCAAGAAAACAAATCATCAAATTTTTAAAAATTTTAACCGTTTTTAAACGGTTTTTCAGGTTCTGGAGCCCAATCTCAAAACTAATGAGTTTTGACAAATCCTTATGACTTCTTCTATCGAATAAAAAAAACCCGACCTCGCTCCGATGGACCATTCTGGAGTTATGGACCTGAAACAGTGACGGAGTGACAGAATGACGGCGGACAAACCGTCTGGGCGCATTGAAAATTATTAACGGCCCTGGCATTCTGTATGGTTTTCTTCAAAATTTAGGTTAAGCTTAACTTTTACAAGACAATCGACTGCTGCCTTACTGACATTTGCCAGATTGTCCGTATGGCCAATCCGCCACTGCCGTAACAGTGCATTTTTCTTACGAAATGCACTAAAAATGTATTTTGTTATGAGATATTGTTATGATGCTTAATGCCTGATTGAATTTTTGAAAAATGATTGAACAAAGCTTGCCTATAACCATTTCCTGGTTTTGACCTGGGCAACATCTTTCTGTAATCAAATCAGATCTCTTTTTTGCTCCGTCTAATCCACATCACGATGCCCGTCTGGATTGTATCATAATCTGAAATGGAAGAAAAACCTTAAATGATTCTGCTACTTTAAATTAAAAATATCTTTAATAAAAATACAAAATAATAACAAAAAAAAATATTTGTTCCTATTTCTCATTGATCACGATTATTTATGAGATTTTTTTTCTTCTTGTATTATTCCTTTCATAATGATATAACATGATTTTCTTAACATTTCTCTTATATTTAACAACTTCATTCACCTTTGAAACTAAAAGATATTACAAATAAAAAAAAAATGAGACAAAAGTTGTACAACTTAATCATGTCTTTGAAAATCGTGTCATTAAAGTACAATATTGTATGCAAGTAACATACTCTTATAATTTATTCTAATAAAGTACAAAAAAACTAGACTTTTTAATTTAACATAACATTAAAAAAAAAAAATTCATTTAAGACCATAAATCAAAGGATCAGAACTGAATTATGACAATTCACTTTTAAAATGAAATGAAATGAAATACTTGACAAATAAGAATTTTTAGTGTCATTTTATGTAAATTTTGCATTTTCTTCTTCCTAGTTTTGCTTGAAAATAAGTGTACACATTTCTATAAGGAATTTTTATGAACTGCTAGGAAATTAAAGAAAAATTTTTATGAAACTTTTTCAATTGACTTGACAATAATAATAATAATAATCGTCATACCTTCACATCCAATTTATAAGTGCATTTTGATGATATTCCAGAAGAGGAATGGTGATGTTGATATGATGAAAAATAAATAAAAAAATAATAATCATTATTGTAATAAGAAGTGTAGAAGGCAAGAAAAAACTTTGTCTCGTCTCTTTTCAGTAACTCTCATCAAGAGTCGGAATGTCTCACACACACAATATTTATGATAAAATGTGTAATTTTTTACTTTATTTCTCATTTTCATTCTCCAGGAACTGCACTTTGCCTTTTTTTGTTGTTATTATTAATTTTTTTTTATTTATTTATATTAAAACATACATTTTGTTATTGACGCTTTTGATTGATTTATTGAGTATTTTCTTATACAAGCAAGTTCAATTTCATTTCATATCATTTCATTTGAAATTCACTAATAATGTTTATTTGTCGTGAAAATTTTGCAAAGAGAGGAAAAAAAGTTATGATTTGCTTGTGAATCTTCTCAGTTATGAGCTAATTCAAATTTGAACTACTCCTACTCGTTTTTAATAAAAAATAAATGATTTTATTTAAAAAATTGTATGAAAAGAAAAAAAATTGGAAAACATTACCTTTAAACAGTGTACAAAAGTGCATTTTAATGAAATTCAAGCTGAGATTAACTTGAAAATCCAATCGTGTCTATGTCAAAGTAATCCCATTCAATAATTTCCTAATCAAGAGTCAAAATGTGATTCAATGAACTCACCGACAAACAGTTCCCAATAGCGCATTTTTCTCATTGAATTACCTTTAAATATTCTCTTCATTTTTTTTTTCTTTTGTCGTTTATTAAACTTCAAAGTATTGCTTACTTACAATTTAATGTCATAAATAGGCAAAACATTTGAACCTGTTTCGGAAAACGGCTCTCTGTTGAAAAAAATAAGAATTTTTCTGATGAAAATTTTTATAAAGGTATTTATTTTTTTGTATCACCATTTTATTTCAATCATCATGATAAAAGTCATTTCAATTGAAAAAAAAAGTTACGAATCAAATTGAACTGGAATTGAGAAATCATAAAGATTGAAGTAAATTTGTGGGAAATTCATTAATTTAGTGATACGATACCAAAATTTTTGCCCAAGAGACAATAAAAGCAATAAAACAGCAATTAAAATCAAATAACTTCACACAATAAAACCCATAAATCATCCTTTAGCATAAATTTAGTGAGGGTAAGTAACCGTATCCTTAACTATCATATATGTGATTATAGATATTACTTTTGTCTATGAAACGTATGTTTAATTCCATATTATTTTCACTATCATTTTAGCATTAAATGTTTTATCTTTTATTCCAATCCATTATAAAATAAAATTATTATTATCATATTTGCTTTGTACCGAAATTTTACATCAATGAACCTTTAAAAAACTTTTTTTTTGTATTTCTAAATGTGAAAGGTTCAAAAGCCATAAATTACATCTGTTGCTTAATTTTTGTTGTCAATACTTTTCATATGTGCCCGGTATCCAATTATTGTCATGTACAAAACAAAAATAAAAGCCTATCAATAAATGTCCAATTAAGCATCATATAAAGAGACGCAAAAATATTTTTAAATGTTTAAATTTCGGGTTTTGTTTTAATATTGATTTTTTTTTATTATTGAAATTATTTATTGTTTAAAGGTTTCTCTTAATTTTATTTTATTTTAAATAAAATTATTTATTGTTTTCATTTCAATTCATGAAAAAATTCAAAAAATTGTTTGCTGTGATAGTAATTATATGTAAACAAATGAAAAGAAGAAAAAAAAACACATGCGACACGATACTATGCATTCGGACAATATGAAATATAAAATGATATGATATATAAATAAATAATAATAATTAGTTTTTGATCGAATACAGGAATTTGAAATATAATGAATTGTATTTTTTTTTTGTTTTGAATTTATCATTTTAAAAAAACTTCCTGTATTGATTTTTATCACGTTTATGATTTTAACGCTTTTCAAGTTAATTTAAAAAAATATTGATGTTACTTTGTTAAGGTGATTGATGAGGTCCGTGTTTAAGGGAATTCAATTTAACATGCGATGTCGCGTGTCACGGTAGTGTGCCGTAAGTCTCTGTGATATTTTACTGGATTGCTCTAAGTTGGGAAGTTTTCGTACAATGTAAGTTGAAAATGCCTCGCAGTACAAAATGATTTGATCCGTAGACGTAGATCTTTGATTGACGCTTATAGGGCGTTTGATGAATGCAATTTTTTATGCGTAAACATTTCGAATATTGTTCATATAATGCGAGGTGGCTTGCAGGACGTTTATAACTTACGGTGTAGTGCTGAATGAATGACAAAAGGGTCCAAGGCAAAGGGTGCGTGGATCATGCGGAATAGTTGGGTATTTCAAGCATACAGTATCGATAAGGGATGGATTAACGAGGGAAGGGGCCAAGTGAGAAATGACTCAATGCCCGTAATATTTTAATACTTATATGGAAAAATTGTGTCAGTGAGTGAAATTTGACTTTCATACATACATACAATTGTGTGTAAAATAATAGCAGTGAAGTGTGTTTTTCATACAAAACCACCATTTTGAGGCTCAATTTAAGTATATAAGGAGTTCTCAAATTTTTTTCTAATCTTCTACAAAGTTGTTTGTGTTCTCTAGCTGAACACTTTTCTAATAGAGCAAACTTTTATATTTCCACGCGTTTAGAAACTGTGAAGTTTTTTTTGTACCAAATTCCAATTTTTATATAAAAATGGCACTTTTTGACAATTTTTTACAAAAAGCTTCACAGTTTTTAAACGCGTGGAAATATAAAAATGTGCTCTTTTATAAAAGTGTTCTCCTAGAGTACACAAACAACTTTGTAGAAGATTAGAAAAAAATCTGAGAACTCCTTATATATTTAAATTGAGCCTCAAAATGGTGGTTTTGTATGAAAAACACACTTCACTGCTATTATTTTACACACAGCTTTATAGTTGGCGTCCCTCCTTTCTCAATCGAAAAAAAAATCTGAGTCTGTCTCTGGTCATATTCAGTGAAACGTTAAAATTTCATAGTTCAAGTAAACTCCTTCAAAGTGGAAGGTATCCAAATAAACAAAAGTTTCTATCAAAATGTAAAATAAATAAACTGAATAACACCCGATTTTTGAATTTTTCGTTCAAATTACTGCCGTTGTATCATAACACATGTATTACAAACATTCTCTTTGAAGCAAACAAAAAGGAAGCAAAAACAAAAAAAAAACTCAATTCTAAGTGTAAGGAAAAAGAAGATGAAAAAATTTCATTTTAATACGAAAAATTCTTTTAAAAATTACGTGAGTTGTAAGACTAATTTTGATACCTTACCGTTCAACATTTGTTAAGAACATTTTTTTTCCTTGTATTTTCATTGCAAAATGTATTTTTTTTTTGTCTTTCATGTATGCAAAGAAAAAGGCGCAATAATAATAATAATCATCATCATCAGCTTCATTGTTATTGTGTATTTCTTATTCCTTTTTATCATAATATTTGTCATGAGCAACACTCCTCTTCACATATGTGTATGTATATTTTTCCCTTATAATTTTTTTTTCTTGCTCTTCTCTCTCCATTTATTGAACATTGCAATTCTAATAATATTGTATATAAAGCAATATATTTTATTTTGTATACATTTCACATACAATAATTTTGCACCTTGTATTCACTTATTGTGTCTGATTCTCAAAACATCATCATCAACTTGTTTACAAACACATACACACACACACATATTCATTTTAAAAAAAGATAGATTCATCAAGTGACTCCCATATATGTGAGACATCAGACATCAAGATCACCAAAATTGGCGTAATATGTATCGAATGAGTGATCTTTTATATGTGAAAATTGCATAAATTATTTTCAATGTACAAGTAAAATTCAATATTGTACCGCTCTTGGTCATATTATGTCAAGTAAGTATGCGAATTAAAACATTAAAAACAACATAATCAGATCTGAATTACAATGTACATACAAATTTTTTGACTTTGGATTAAGAAGGAAAAATTTTGTATTTTAATTTCAAGTCATGCATTAACAAGTGCATATTGCTACTTATCTCATTTTGTCATGTTGTCGCTTCTTCTTCAAGTTTTATTATCAAAGAAACTCATTGATATTCTATAAAGCTTTTTCATTTACTCCGTTATATGCAACGTCATACAATATTTTGTCACATAGCTACTCAATCTGCACTTTGGTTACAGATGGAAACACTGTTTTTTTTTGTTCTTATTATTAATATAAATTTTATTTCAGTTTTGTTTTAAAAATATAAAATAAAATAATATAATAATCATAATGTGTTTTTTTTTTTTAATTCAATTCCATTATCTTTTTCATTTAAAATTTTTATTATTATTTTTTATTTTTTTTTTATTCTGATTATGTAAAAGGAATGAGTTGAGTTGAAATGGTAAAAAAGAAGAAAACAAAGAAAAAAAATTATGCAAATTAATTTTCTCACAATATAATTTTTGATTCGACGTGATCAAAGGACGTCATTTTAGTTTTTTTTTCTGTGGTGTGGCTTGTATATTAAACAGTTTTTACAATATTAAAGTTATGTATGTGAAGAATATTAAGAGAAGAATACAAAAAAATGGGAATATTTTGACGAATGAAGCGGAAATTGATTATGATTATGTGTTGGAATTTGTTTCCCATCGATTTGTTTGTTTGAGCACTGCAGCTAATGTGTGTGAAGGAGTTTTTTGTGAGTGATTTTGAATTGTGGTTTATTGTGAAACGTCTTTTATTTAATCAGGGTCTTAAATCTCCTGATCTGATGGTTTACCAGAGTTGACTGTCTTGAATCTCGTTATAAGAATGTACTTTGACTAAAAATTGACATCATTTCAAGGAAAAATATTATCAAAATAAGATAACAATCAAATTTTGCTTTATTGAAAACGCAATTTCATATCAGTAAAACGCAAATTCAATTCACTTTACTTCAGAAATCCATGAAAAAGAGACAGAAATACTTAATTCAGTATCATCTCCTTTACACTGCGCACCAAATATGTACAAATACATGCTCCAATATCGTATCTCCAAGTTTTCTCTATACATAAAAATAAATTTTGTATGGGGGCAATCATAGTGAAAAATTTTGTATAACAATTTTTGCAGAATACGAAGACAGCAACAGCAACTTGTGGTATTTTATAGTATAGTCTTATTTTATTTTATTAATCTATGTGTGTATCGGTGTATGTTTGTAGAGAAAACCAGCTTATGTACCATAATTTAAAGTACACTACACAAGAAATTCATTGTACGAAACATAAAAGTAGCAATATAATAAGAAATCAAGAAGGAAAAAAAAAAGATAATGCGGGAGATTGGTGGCTGTTGGCTGATACCTTACAAAATTTTTTATTATTATTATAGTTTCTCGCAAGTATTCATTGAAAGTGGACGGTTATCATATATGTGATTGTTTTACTTTTGTTATTATTATCATCAACATCATTATTGTTGTTGTCATAACAAAAAACGAATGGACAGTGGTTTTCTTTTATCGGTATAGTGGCCATTATTGAATTTATATGAATATTCATGTGCTTATTGTGAATGGACATTTAAATTAATGCATTGAAGTGATTGAGATATATGAAAAAAATTGAATTATTTAAAAAAAAAATAATAAACCATATTGAAATTTATAAAATTTTCTTGAATTAAGAGTGAATTACAAGTCAAACATGGAATAAAAAGTGAATTGAATAGTAAAATTTGACTAGTTAAATATAAAATGGATCACCCAGGTGGTAGTTTCGCATCACCATGGGCAGCCGTCTTAAATCATCATTCAATGTCCGGAATTGATCATTCAGGATTTTCGTCACATCCATCGCATGGCCATCATGCACCTCATCATGGAATGGCAATGAATTTGCATATGCCACAAAGTTATTCATATTTCAGGTGTGTTGCGACCTTTTTTTATTTTTTGATTAAAATCGATTTTTTTTAAAAAGGAAAGTGAATAATGAAGTGAATTTGTATGTGACAGCTCTGTGAATTGAGAACCCAAGAATTTAAAACCTAAAAAAACCTAAATCTTTCGTTTAAAAAAATTTTAAATTAACTGAGCGTCGGAACTGTATAATTTTGAATAAAAGATTAAAAATTTCACCTCAATTGTAATTATTTAAATGAAAATAAGAAGGTTTAACAGTGAAAATGGTTAAATTTCAATTTAAATCAATTTAATTTAAATTTTCATAATCAAAAAATTTTTTTTTCTTTTTCAAAGAAGTTACAATCTCAAAATTTAATCATAATAAACTGTGACAATCAAAATAAACATTAAAAACAAGACTAAACAGATAAAATACAAACCCGAGATTTAATAAGCGATTTTTAATGTCTTCTTTACATTTACATTTAAATTTCCTTTGTTGTGGACACGATAAACCGCTTCTTCATTTCATATTAAATTACCAAAAGCCTTGTTAGTCGTATGTAGATAAACTTTTTTTTTTCTTTTAACTTTCAGACAGGTAGCAGTATTTCACATAATTTTCTTAATTTTATTATTACAACTTTTTTATTTGTGTGTAGGAGCAAAAAAAAAATATAAAAATTAAATTATGAACAGTAAAATACAACAAATTACGAAAAATGTAATAAATCCATTTTAATAAACAAAATTTCTTTAGTCTGGGAATATAAATTAAAATGCTTAAATTAAGAATATACGCAGATATAAGTTAAAGTGCAGAGAAAAAAAATAAATGTTATAATCATCATAATATTTTTTTTATGTTTTGACGTGACAATATTTTTTAGGTGGCACTGTTTTAACGTTAACGTTAACGTTTGTGCTTTACCGACTTTGATAATTTTATTATGTTCAAGGTATGTTTTACATGAGTTTTAACATTAACAGTGGTGTTTTACACTGCAGATAATGTCAAAATAGTAAATAAATTATTAGCGGAAGTTTGTGTCTTTATAAAGTGATTAAAAGTTCATTTAACGAGTATGATGTGAAATGTTTACATTTAATTTAATTTATTTACGGTTATTATTGCTTTGATTATATGGGAAAATTTACTTAAAATTGACGGATTTGGGAAATTTTTATTGTGATTTATCTAAAATTTGACTCAGAGCTCAAAAATGGTGGTTTTCGGATAGCTCTCATACTATGATCCTTAAATGACGGTGATTTCAGAAAATTTTGAACAATGATGGTCTATTAAACGAGTGCTCGTTAAAAATCAGCTAGTGTGAGACTTTGATTTTTCTTAAACACTTCTGAATTCCAGATTTTTTTAAAATTTTTTGTGTTATTTTTTTGAAAACAGATTTAATGCTTTAAAGCTGATTTTTCAGTTCAAATCTCCCATTTGATTTGAAAAATAAATGTAATTTTTTGTTAACTGTCAAATGACACACGCATTTTTCACTCATTCAATTGTAAATAATACAAAAAAAGACTTGAAAGCAATTCAATGTTCCCTAAAAAATATTTGTCCTCTATTGTTATGAAACTTTACATATTTCATGCCTTTATTATTATTATTTTTTTTACACCTTTAAAAAAATCTAAATAAAACGTTCATTTTTTTGCCTTTTTTCTCATTTCAATCAAAGAAGTCTCATTTAAATCAAGTGTGACAAATACCTAACATATTTTTATAAAGTGATTCAATATTCAATTTAATAATAATGAAGTTAAAGAAGAATAAATTGTCAGTAAATAGTATTTAAATGAATAGTGGCACACATAGAAAAAGACCGTAAAAATATGTTAAATCTCAAAATGGGAATATGAAAAGAACCATTCATACATTTCGTCACCACCACCTCGATGATCTTCTTTATATTCATCTTCATCAGCATATGAATAACAAATTTAAATGGCTTAGAAGCGATTTATTGTGTTTTTTTTTTGTGATGATGAAAAATTAGACTTACTTTTTTTCCTTTTCATGATGGGTGACACAAAAACTTATCTTAAATTCTTACAAAAATTGATAATGAAACAAAATTCAATAATAATTTTTGTTATCATTAAAATCTAATTTAATTCATTGTTATAACTCCATCACAATAATTCATCACACATTATTTAAAATTCCTATTATTTTTTCGTTAGTACAACATTAAAATAAAAAAAAATACATAAAAACAAAAAAACTGTAACATGTAACAATCAAAAAATTTACTGAAACAAGACAAAAAAAAACTTCTCGTCCATAAATTACACATCATTTTCATCTTTTATATAAATTATTATTGTTCCTCTTTAGACTGATGCTGCTTTTTCTTTACTTAGTTGCTCTTGTTTGATATAAAATAATAATAATAATCTAAATAAGAGAACAGAAGAGACGGTAATTGTGAATGAAATTCATGTAAAAACAAAAATAAACATGTGCGCTGTGTTTTATCATGAGATGAGGATAATATTTATTATTTTCAAGTAAATGAATTATATCGCTTAATAATTATAGTAATGTTCAATCAAAGAGGTAATTGTTAACTTTAAAATTATTATGAAAATAATAGGAATAAATGGGAAGAAAATTGATTTTTATTTTGGGACAGGTATGAATTAAATTCATTTAATGTTATTATTTATCATAAGTAAGTTGATTGTATGCTGCATGGGTGTTTTTCTACAGTTTCTAGTTGTAAAATAGTTAAATTTTGATTTATTTATGTAAATTCTAGAGTGAAATTCAAATTTATTGGATTATAATCGTGATTTTAAATTAATTTTATTAATAATTTAAAATAATTTAAACTCCAGAGGTTTGTTTGATCCAATCTCTGACTGCAGCGACGCGTGAATAAACACCTGGATAATCAGGCAAACCACATCCTTTTCCCCATGAAACAACTCCAACTAATGTACGATTATGAACCAATGGACCACCTGAATCACCTTGACCTGAAAATTAAATATTTAGAATGCTACTTTGGCTTTGAATTTGTGACAGAACTTACATGAATCTTTGCCACCATTTTTGAAGCCAGCACAAATCATTCGAGGTGTCACTCCATAAACATCAGAATATGCTTTATTACATTCATCTTGATCCACAAGTGGAACAGATGTTGCTCTCAAATGCTCTCTGCTTTCACTTGGATTTTGAGTGTTTCCCCATCCACTGACAACACACATCGTTCCTGTACTTGGAGTTTGATCCTGTTCTGGAAGTTTGGCTGGTTGAACAGTACTCCCAAATTGCAATTTCGTATTCAATTTAAGAAGTGAAAAATCGTAATCAACTGTTATTGAATCATATTTCGGATGAACAGTAACGTTTTCAACTCCAACGACATATCCTCCGTTTGAATTATATGAAGAACCAAGTCGGATTTCAAAGTTTTTCGCATCATTTCTATCTGTACAATGTGCTGCTGTTAAAATATATTGGTCGGAGATAACTGTTCCACCACAAATGCGGCCCCATGAGTCAGAGACATATACTTGATAAGGATAATCTTCGATTTCAACAGCATTGCCTGGATTGAAATAAAAACTGTATTTAAAGTTCAATAAATTGAAATGAAAACTTACCTCCAACAATTCTTTCACTGAAACTGTATCTTGGATTGAAATGGTTTCGGTTTGAAGGTGATGCTCTTATAAAAGAAGCAACAAATAATATCACAAAGAGTTTCAATTTCATTTTGAATACTGTAGTTTTATTGGCAAGTTAAATTGAGAATGAACAAATTTTTCTTATCACTGCATTTATATTGTCGCACGACTACTTAATTTATCGTGATCGGATTTTCCGATTAATACATATTCCTTTATCGAAGATATCAATGACCCTTCAAAAGTTATTCAAAATTTTGGTTTTTTGACGTAAGTCACGTTTGTAGTAAGTTTTGAATGAAATATCACATTAATATAATCAATTTTATCAACTGGATATAAACAATTATAGTGATTACAATTTATTAAGTGTTCAATGATTGTATACAACAATTTAATGATAGATAACATGATTTATTTTAAACTCCTGTATAACTTTTAACCCAGTCTCGTACTGCAGCAACACGAGCATATACACCTGGATAGTTTGGCAAAGCACAATCATATCCCCATGAAACAAGTCCAACTAAGGTACCGTTATGAGTCAATGGACCACCTGAATCTCCTACACCTGAAACATGTTTAAAGATAATTTATTTTCAAAATTAAAACATTAACACTTACATGAATCTTTTCCTCCATCAGGGTAACCAGCACAAACCATACGAGGAGTAACTTCTGCGAATTCTGCCAAAGCTTTCTTACATTTTTCATGATCAACGATTGGAACGGTCACTCCACGTAACTGATCGGAGCTTTCATTTGGATTCATCGTCTCTCCCCATCCAGTTGTAACACATTCAGTACCAGTGTTCCAGGTTTGATCTCTTTCTGGTAATTTGACAGGTTGAACAGTTTCGCCGAATTTAAGTGTGCCATTCAATTTGAGCAGAGCAAAATCATAATCAACTGACTCAAAGTCATATTCAGGATGAAAATAAACGACACTAACTCCCATTAAATAACCATCTTTTGAATTGTATGATGATCCAACTCTTAAAGTTATCAATTGTGGGAATGTTCCGCAATGACCAGCAGTTAGAACCCAATTTTCCGAAACGATAACTCCTCCACAATAATGACCTCCATTCGATTCCAAGGATACTTGATAAGGGAAATCTTTGACATCGACAGGTTTGCCTAAATAAAGATGGAGCCGTGCAAAAAAGTTTATTAAAGCTATTTGCTAACTTACCTCCAACAATACGATTTTCAAGAGGGAGTCTCGAAGGAGATGCGTTTGTGTGAAATGCAATCGATAACACTAATAAAAGTTGAAATTTCATTTTAATTATTTAATCTTAATGAATTCAATATTAATGAAAGTCAAACAATTAATGAATAAAATTGAAACTTTTACTCGGTTTATATAATGGCTTCCTTCCACTTGAATAAAATCGGATGATTCATATGACTCAGCAGATAGTAATCCTTGATTAAAGAAGATAAGATTTATAAAATGTAATAGATTTAAATTTAATCTTACTTAATTCAAGTTCAATTGTCAATTTTACAGCAAATGTGCAATGAATCATTATAATTTTTTTTTATTTGATCGGTTTCATAATTTTGAGCCCTTGAACAAACAGCAGAAATTGGAAAACGTTAGTAGATTCAAATTTATTTAAAAGATCTTTCTCCTCTCACCCTAAGCATTTGCCACATTTGTTTATGCTTAACCAGAAAATAAATAGGCAAAAATAAGTCATTTGAGTTATTAAAGTTAACCCATTAACTGCCGCTGGTCGATTTTTCGACCAGTTACTTTTGAGCCAATTTTCTAAAAGAAGTTCTCAAAATACTTACTTGAAATTTTACAAATAAGATGTCGGGCTAGTTATTTTGTTTTTTACAGTTAAATTAAGAAAATTAGTAGTAGAAATATGACGAGAAGTCATCCAATTTCTTCTTCTTCGTACAAGAATTCTTTAGTTCAGTCATATTATACGACACTTCAACCGGCTCTCCCGTAAAATTTATGTATGAAACTCAAAAATTTAATCGAAACAAAAAGTCGTCACTTTAAGCAAAGAGCAAATCCTAAAAGAAAGTTAAGCTCTAAACTCAATATTACTTGGGGATGAGGTTAATGAGACCGGAAGAAAAAAGAAAAAACAAAATAAAGATCTTCCTCGAGTGTTCCTCGAAACTTCACGGATTCGAGATAAATTGATAACACAGCTTAACAAAATAATATCAATGTGAGGGATTTGTAAAACACCGAAAAACTTCAAAAAGATTTTTCAATCCTGATTCATTTCCAATTTACCGTTTTAAAAAAATGAGCACCGTTTTTTATCTACAAAATTATGAAAATTGTATGGAAAAGAGTCATATTCCCTTGATGTTGAAATTATTACATATCAAAGATTAAACTTTTCTGAGGTTAATTTTGTTCCAAAGTGTCAAGTAATTTATATTTTTAGAAAGAGGACAAAAAAAGCTAACAGAAAATATAGATAAATTACTTGACACTTTGGAACAAAATTAACTTCAGAAAACGGTAAATTGGAAATGAATCAGATTGAAAAATCTTTTTGACGTGTTTCGGCGTTTTACAAATCCCTCACATCGATTTTATTTTGTTAAGCTGTGTAATGTGAGGAAATGATTGTTCTGCTGCACCACAATCACATTTAGCTGAATCAATCAAAGCCCAATCGTTGTGACAATAATTGCAGCTACATTGATTTGTGAGAATGCAAATTTCCATTCAATTTTTTTGGTTTTCTTCCTTAAAAAGAGGGATTATATTTTTGTAGTCTAAATAAAATTCAAAGAAATAAGTTTTATTAAAAATTTTTAGTTATCTTTATTGACTTTTCAATCTTCATAGAATCATTTTAAAAATGAATTCAACAGTTTTATACTCCTGAGTTTTCTCTGACCCAGTCTCTAACTGCAGCTACACGAGCATAAACTCCTGGGTAGTTAGCCAAAGCGCATCCTTTGCCCCATGAAACAACTCCAACTAAGACACCATTATGAGTCAATGGACCACCTGAGTCTCCTTGGCCTGCGAAATTTGATTTAAATATTTTCAATTAAAACACATTTCACAACTTACATGAATCTTTGCCTCCATTTTTGTAGCCAGCACAAACCATACGAGGAGTTACCCCATAAAAACCTTGATATGCTTGATTACATTCTTCTTGGTCAACCAGTGGAACTTTAGTTGCACGTAATTGCTCTGAATTTTCATTTGGATTAAGAGTGTTTCCCCATCCACTTACAGTACATCTGGTGCCAGTACTGGGAGTTTGATCTTGTTCTGGAAGTTTGACTGCGCGAACATTTTCACCAAATGTCAATGTAGTATTTAATTTGAGAAGAGCAAAATCGTAATCAACAGTCTTTGAATCATATTTTGGATGTACTGTCACTTTTTCTACGCCAACGAAAAATCCTTCTTTTGATTTATATGAAGAACCAACTCGAACTTTTAAGGTAGATGCTTGTTGTCCTTGTGCGCAGTGACCAGCTGTTAATACATAATTCTCAGAAATGACAGATCCACCACAAAAATGTCCCCATGATTCTTGTAGTGAAACTTGATGAGGAAAATCTTTTACTTCAACAGCATTTCCTGGATTTAATTTCGAATGTCATATAAATTTCATCATGAAGATATGACAAAACCTTACCTCCTACAATACGCTCACCAAGAGTGTATCTTGGATTGAAAGATCCTCGTTGAATTGTCGATGCATTGATGCAAAGCGCAATCGAAAACAAGAGCAGTAGTTGAAATTTCATTTTAACTCGTAAATAATTATTTTAATCAATTTTATTCCGAAATGAAACAAATAATGAATGAAATTGTTTTCCATTACTTGATTTATATAGTATCGGAGGATCACTTGACTTATCGCGATAAAATTTTGTCAATACTAATCAAACTTTATTAATAGATATCATTGACCATTCAAGTGGCGAGACTAGACATTGAGCTATTTTAATCTCAATAGTCACGTTTCAGGTTTGTTTTCAAAGCAATGTGAAATCAAAATATTTGTGATTTAAAATGACTTGAAAATTGATTGAGCATTTTTTTACCAATCAACCAAGAACAATCAACATTATTTTTTTGTTTTTTGGAATGTATTTTTGTTTTATATTTGTGTTGATTGATTCCGCTTATTGTTATAAAAGAAGAAGAACAAAAATCAATCAACTCTTTTTCTGATCAATTCAATTGAATTGTGAATTATTTCAAAACATCTGTGTTTTTGCTTAAAAAAAGTTCATATATTGAATTGAAAATAAGAATAAAAAAAAAATTATCGAAAATGAGTCAAAAAATTTCAGGTTTTTAATCAAAAATAATTTTGCGTTATACTCACGTAGGATTTTCCATATAAGGCAACTTTAACTGCAACTTTGTGTAAAAATCTCTTTTAAAAATTGGCATTTTTTTTTGATATCACGTTTCACTTAATCACAAGATAACGTGTTTCAATCGGTAACTTGTCAATCTACATTACAGTAGCAGAACAAAAATTCAGACTTTTTGATATTTTCATAAATTGTGAAAATGCATAATAATGTGGCATATTATGACGAAATTAACTGCAAGTGACCAGAATACAGAATTAGATTGGAGTTTTTTTTCCTTCCAATATTGTAAGCATTTAAAGGCGATAATCATATACATTATCAATAATTTTTATGTTTTAATTTTCATCTACAGTATCATTATAATCATATGAGACACGCAATCCCAGCAGGTGGCATCTTATTAATTATACAAATAATAATGATAAAATATTAATATATAAAAGTGATTTCAATCTGAAATAAAATTAATAATTGTCACCCTTTTTGTCTCGTTTTTTCATATTCATTATAGTTTAATGATAAGTCTTTTATCCGAGAATCGACAGGAAGACAATAATCAAATTTAACAAGGTCAATGCATTTTTTTTGATATTTTCAGAATGTGAATCAATAATAAGGTTATAAGAACCAAGCAAAGGAAGATTTTAATATTGAGAGAATACAGATTAGAAAATTGCTGTTAGCGTACAAGCACAATAATATTGAAATGAATTTCGGAATATGATTGATCGATTTGAACTATGGGAACTAAGATATCAAGAGGAAAATTGTTATTGTTGATATAGGTCTCTATTCTTTAGTACCGCCACAATTCAAGGGAAAGGTTAATCCATTAATAACGACTAGCTCGAACAGACTCAGAATGGCTGTTGCGCAGCGGCGTAACTGGTTGCTCCAGGCACCAAAAAGTAAAAGGGGCGGAAAAATATGATTGGCAACTTTTTAAAATTAGTAATTTAAAATATTTGAAATTTTAATATTATAAAATAAACATTGCACACATTATTTATTTGTGAATCTGCTTAATTTAGCTTAACCAATGTTTGAACTTAGAACTTATTTTATATCCAGAATAAAAAAATGAAAGGCTTTCGATTTGCTGAAATTGTTCAATATGGTGATTATGATGGCTGTTTATACGAACTGCAACAAGTCCATAGTGCAAATGAATTCCGAAAGTTCTACAGGCCCTTTAATTCTCAGTTTAAAGGCTTCAACTCAAGAGTAAACATGTGAGCGTGAACATTGGCTTGCAGATTACTTACCAATGGAACAGATGTTCTAGCCAGAGGTCGTGAACATTTTGACGCAAGGTTGAATGAGGGTGTTAACGGTTAAATCTTAAAATCTATCTTAGAGTTTGCTGCATCTTAACAGCCACACAACTGTAGAGTTATAAACTCGCTCAAGATTTGAAATAATCGCTGGTTTATATGAACTAGATCCTAACTTATTGAAGTACGGAGAACACTTGCTCCAGTTTTCACGCAGATTTCAGGGTTTGTTCATGATCTTGATATTGAAGGTAGAACGCTAATAAGAGTAACCGACACAAGGTTAATCGATGGCATCCAACATTACCTGCGAACGTTACGAGTGTAGATCTGGAAATAGCAAGCGCAAGAAAGAAGACTTCGAAAGGAAACAGCGCATGAATTTAACAGCATGATCAATGATTTTAAGATTTGTAAGGCCTGATTTTAAGGTTTGATTTTTTAAATCATTTTCTTAATCTTAAGAAAAATGAACATTTATTTTGAAGGGCGGAATTTTTTGGTTCTGCACAACCTTTTCAGAGTACTAGCTACGCAACAGTGTTGCCAAGAAATTACTTAATATGAACAAAATATTTCATTTAAAAAATAAGTGTCCAATATTCACGTTCCCAATGCTAATGCGAATTATGTCCTAAACCAATTTCTTCCTTCAACTTCATAATAATCAAGTAAATGTTAATCAAAAATAAGAGTAAACACAATGCTTAACCCTAAAATTTATGATAATTATAATTATTGTTTGATGAACATGATTGGGATGTGTGGAATTTTTTCATATTTAATGTATTATTTTTTTATTCTCTCCTTCTTTTAAGAACACATTTCATCTTAATTTTTTTTCCTTCTTCTCATCAATATTTTCATTCATCAATATATAAAAATATATATTTGACAAAGCCCAGACAAATAACTGAAAAGAAACTTTTATGAATATTGAACAGAAAAATAACATCAAAGAAAAAAAGAACCTAAATTTTAATTTTAATCATTAAACTTTTTTCTTATAATTACTACATTGAACATTTAAAAATTCAAAAATTTGGTGTCGCTTCATAAAATTAATTCTACATTTTTTTGTTGCACTACAACGCTTGTTACATGCTCGTCACAATTTATTAATTAATGTGAGCTTCACACAACCACACTCCTTTTCAGGTTCAGTTCACAAGGAAGAAAAAAACGTTAAAATATTAATTTCTTATTTTATTTTATTAAAAGTAAATCAAGAAAGAGGCTCGTCAATGTTCAAGCAAATTGTAGTAATTAAATATAAATATTCTTTGTATCAAAAGGAAGGAATACATTTAATTTTTTTTTTATTATTATTGTTAAAATATTATTATTGAATATATTTTGCTTCGTCTTCATGTTGTTTGACTGCCTTCTACGGAACTGAAATGAATATTTTTTTGTAGTTGACTATGAAAATGAGAAATAAAATCTATGATATTGATCATCACGATGATATTGATGATAAAAAAAAGAAAATTTTATTATAAATAAATGTATAACTGGCAAAAATACACTTGAAGATCAATTGCAATCAGTGACTACTGTGAACTACTGGTTATTTGTATTAATTGATGTCGTCGTATCTTTTTTTTCATTTTTATTGAATGTTATAATAAAAAAAATGTGACAACATGTAAAAAAAATAAAAAAAAATCTTGCATTGATTTATATCAGTTTTGTGTGGAACTGCTTCTGTACAAGATGACAGTTAATCAATCAATCAAATCCTGTCTATCAAATGTGATAACATGAATAAATTAATAACAATTATTTGATATTACATGACAAAAGGAAAACGAAGCTTTAATGTAAAATTTTAAAAGTTTTTTTTTTATTAAAATTCAGTTTGAATTATTTCCCTCATTATAATCGATGGTGAGAAGAGTTTTCTGAATGTGACACCTTGCTGATGCCATTTACGAAGCAGGAAAATTCTGTTAATTAAAAAATCAACATAAACTTGATGTTTAATGAAATAAAATTATGTTACAAGTAATGGACGTCTAATGATTTATCATCATATTGAGAGTTGAGACAAATTAAAGACACCATATTAAGTTACTTACACACATAATCTAATAATGGTTATGATAATCACCTTCTTTTTTTTTAATTGCATATTTTTCTTTTTTTTTTCAAAAACAACCATTATCAAGTTCATTAATTATGAAAAAAAACCAATTAAACGGCTGTTGAAATGTGAGAAATGTTTCTATTACAAAAATTTTCCTACTTGCAACTTTTATTCAATAGAATTGAACGAGACTCACTTTTTTTCTAAAGTTTAATCTGCGATACAATTTTCAAATGGCATGTGTTTTACATCGCATCGTCTTCTTTCTTTAGAAAAATTTATTGATGAATGTGCTGTTTTTTTTCCTACTTCATCTTATTAATGTTATGATGAAATACCTAACATAGCATTCTCTTATTGTAAAAATAAGATTTTTAAACAAACAAACAATGATTATGATGGTTAAATGTTTGTATTTATATAGAAGCATTATAAAATGAGTGTTTGACTCGCTTTTTCAAGGTATATGAAGAAATAAACATTATTTTTATTATAACAAAAAGTAAAGTGCACGCGACAAGTTTTTATACAAGCAATTTGTTACCCGAGACAGTCTCCAACTGATGTCCAGTTGTTTTTGAATGATTTAAAATTAAATATTTTTTTTTTCATTTTCTTCTAATGCTTAGTTGAGATTGATTTGATCACATTTGATTTATAAAGTTTTAACTTAATTAAATGGTATATTTTTTAATTTAATTACAGATATCGTGATGATCCGTTTTGCTGGACAGATCGAAAACCATCATTAGAGGAGGTGAATCCACATGCTGCATCTGTGAATGCTCGGTGAGTTCAAATTTCATTAAAATTTAAAATAATTTTTTTGTGAAATCTCATTAAATTACCAATGAAAGTGCATTTTGGTACAAAATGTCTCGCAAAACACCCGCAGACAACCGTCAGGGTACATGAGAGACTATACAAGCTAAATTAATTGTTAAATTCAGTTTTTATTGGTCCATGAACAAATTTTTTACATGAAAAAACTAAATTGTCAGTCAACCAGACAACATGAGCCCTTAAACGTCATTTACAGTCAATATACAATTAAATTTAAGTGGAAATCTTAAATAAGGGTCTTTTTCCGCCTTTGATTAACTTTTAATATTATTATTATTTAATTTACTGTGACATGATTCATGTAAATTAAAATTTTAAAATCCATTGAAATAACATTTGAGGGCACATCGAAGTAATTGATAGACGTTATCATCACGGTATCAGAGAAAACACTTTGTTTTAAGAAGATTTAAGATAGATTTATATCTTTAGTTAAAATAACATTGCGATTCTCATACTTCTCACAATTGGTAAGAAAAAGACGAGGAGATTTCATTAAGCAAGCAAAAAAATTATAAGATTTACATTTTAAAATTTTTCCTTATCACAAGAGAAGTCAAGTTCAATGAGTTTACAATTTTAATACCTTGTCGTTGATGTGTAAAATGTAGTAAGATAAAGTAAACAAAAAGAAAAAGGAAGTAACACGTAAAATAAATTTAATATGTAAATGAAGAGAGTTGCTTTCAAAAAAGAAATGAAAATTGTTGCCGATTCAGTAGCAGTTACGGGTTTTTTAATGAAATAAAAATAAACATAATATAAAACAAATAAAATCAATAAATTTTGAGAGTATTCTCAGGCACCTTATAGTGATGTTGTTACGAATTACGAACAAACATGGATTTAAACATGGAATGCATATTTATCACAAGTATTTGAAGTTTTTTTCGGCACGTGACTTTGTACTTTTACTCTTACGTTATTTTTTTTTGTAACAGGCAAAGCAAAAAAAGGTGTTAGGCTTTATTAATAACTGCAATACGTAATTTATTACTATAAATGTATTTTTTTCCTTGGCATGTTATGGGCTCTTTAAGTGTCTGTGTACTCAAATGAATGTGAAAATACTTGTGTAACAGCTGTTTCTCATTAATGACTTGCAACGTACTTGGAAAAAAAGAAAAAATCGTAAAGAAATTAAAAGATTTATTGATTACATTTAATTTCTTAAATTGATGAGGATTGCGAATGATTCTGCTTTTAATTGATTTACTGGAATTACTTGCTGCCTTGAAGTCTACGCATTTTATTCAAGTATTTCAATGGACTTTGCTTGGTCTGATTCTTAAAATAAAGTTAAATAAAATAAAAGTATCAATAAATTCAAATTTGAGTAAGTTTAAAAAGTTAAATTCAAAGATAAAATTCCAGAGGAAATTCGAAAAGGAAAAGTCATAATCGTAAAATTCCTTATCAAGTATTTATGAATTGATATGTTCCGTCCATAAAAAGGTCAATTTTATTGACCACAGACCGGTAATAACTGCAAATTTTGCAAATAGAATGAGATAGTAATCAAGTTAAATTTATTTTATTTTTATTTGATATACTAAAAAAAAATTATGCAAAAGGTCATAAATGTAACGATTGAGAGGATCAAAAAATGAACTTTTCGGACAAATTTGAAACAATAATATTTACTTTTTTTATAATAATCATAAAATTGAAGAGAAAAAACTCCATTGAGATCGATATCGTTCAAAATTATCTCTTATAAGGTAATATTATTTGGAGATTCACCCTTAAATTGTCCCTTCATTATTTTTAGTAAAAAAAAGTTGTTAATTCTAATTTAAAGGAAAAAAGTGAATACAAGGAAAAGAAGAAACAAAAGGGTTCTAAACATAACTTCTGGCAAATACACAATCAATATAAACAATAATCATCATAAATAATCAATAGCCTATCATTGTATTTTTATATTGAATGGGTTATGATAATACAATGGATAATCTCAAAATGCATTTATGAGATGAAGAAATTTTTTGTATATTTTTGGTTAAATTTGGAATTTGATTGTGTGTGTTACTGTCTTGATAACTATCTATTATTATGATTTTTTTTGTGTTTAAATTTCCTATTTTCATTTTCATAAATAATAAATTTGAGTTATTTGAGGCAAAATTTTATCAGTCTTTATGTAAATAATATGGTTGTGTTACGAATTTTGGCATCAAATAAAGGAACACGACATATTGAGGCTGCTTGATTTGAATCCCCATTACCACTAATCTAGAAGCGATCCAAACGGACGTCGTGGTGTGGCTCAGTGGCAAATTGACCATACGGAAAATCTGGCAAATACCAGAAAGGCCGCATCTGATTGTCGTGTAAAAGTTAAGTTTAGCGTAAATTTTAAAGAAAATCATACAAAATGTCAGGACCGTTGATAATTTTCAATCCGCCTCTGGTGTGGCTCAAGCCAAAGTGACTTGAAAACGTTGTTGGTAAGAACATGCGCTGAAAGGACACCAATGCCAATACATTTTTGCACACACAACGACATGGATATCGTTGTAGGGCTGGTGAAGAAAACAAAATGCCTTCATCAATATCTTGCTTGCTCGATTGCTGATCAGATCTTCTTCCGCAGTTTCGTCTTCTTGTCGACCAACTTGCAAGAATAAATTTGGGCAGAGACTTATTATCAATTTTCTTTCTGAACACCCTGCTCGATAAATTTGTGTATGCCCTCGCCCTATCCACGAAATTTCCAGAAGACGTCGTCATTACGTTCAATTTAAGCTGGTATTCAAGTAAATTCTTCAATTTTTCAAATTCGCATCCATGATTTACAAATCACTCTTCAAAAATTGATGATACAAAAATTCTCCAACGCGCACAGATGGTGTTAGATTATAGAATTGCAATAATAATCATAATGATAATAATACCAATAACAGCAAGATGAGCTAACTACAAGAACAAACTTAACTCATATTTATCTGAATTGTATCCATAATGCATCTATATAACAAAATCATATAAAAAAAAATATATTGTATGAAAAATAACAAATAATAACATAGAATTATTATTAAAACTACACAATCCTACACATTTTCCATCTTCCATACACGAATCAGGATCATCTGAATGAATGAAATGACGAATAATTATATGAATTGAATATAATTTGTATCTACCTTGTCTTAAAATTATATTATTTTATGATATCCATGAAATAAAAAGTGTTATGATGTGAATTCGAATCTCATGAATGAAAATTCATCTTTAATATGAAAGAAAAAAAACACAGAAAAAAGTGTTGAATTTCACTTCCGAACCTTAAAATAAAATTGAATTTCAATAAATTTCATGATTTACCCTCAGCAGGTGATTCAATTTAATGAGTTCATAATCAAATAAACATTGTTGGAGAGTTCTGATGAATGATTGTAATAATAAACTTGTAATCGTAATAAGATATAATCTTAATTGAATGTCATTAAATCCTGTGGTGTTAACTCTGTATTTTATAATTTCTCACATTTATCATAAAACGTTTCTTGGTGAGATTTTAAGTTAAGTTAAAAATTTGTATAAAAAATCATGAGGATTTTATTAAAATAAGCAAAATTAACACAAATTCAGAGCATCTGTCACAGTGTAAAAAAATTATCACACTCCCCTCTTAAAAAAAAAAATAAAGACGCTCCTAAATGCATTTTAAAAAGCTGTCAAAAGTGTAAATCAAATCATAATAATAAAAAGAGGAAAAAAATTCAAAGAAAAATTTATATAAAAGAAGAGTCAATTTAAAATTACCGACTTACTATATTTTGAATAATTTTCAAAAGATTTTCCTCTATTTTGCATACATTATAAAAAAATGAGAGAAAAAAATGTAGTCGAAAAGTGTATTTTTTATTCATTTTAAAACGAGAAAAAATATCCTTTGTGGTTAAATTATATGGTGCCCTTCATGATAAAAAAAAGAAGAAAAACCAAAATGTGTGGTATGTTACTTTAATACGCGTACAAGAAGGTTAAAAGATAAAATATGTTCAATATCTAAGTAATAATAATGTTTTTTTTTCTTTTAAAAATAAAATAAATAATAATAATATTTTTTATTTTTGAATGAGGGGAGTGAGGACCAGATTTTTTTGTACATTCAATATTGATACATTTTTTTTTTCAAGTACTGACAAATAAAGAAAATCCTTTTTATTTCATTTGAGTCCTTTTTAAAAAATTTATGAGTGTGGTTAGTTATCATAATACCACGAATTATTTATAAGGATTATGATGCTTTTTGGTTTATTATGATACTGCAGATAAATAAATTTGTATACGCTTACAAGGAAAATGAAATCAAATAAAGTGTCTTACTCTTGTGAGGAAAATGCATTAAATTTCAAGAAAAAAGGGTTATAATTCGTAAATGAGATGCAGAGTTTGTAATTTTGACAAAAAAAAACACTCAAATTATTAAGAGGTTTTTTCTTAAATTACAAGACAAACCTTTTCCACAATAAAAAAAAGTCAATAAAACCAAAAAGTTTTATGTTTATGTTTAAAATAAGCTGTGCAACAATAAAAAGCATTTAAAATACAATACAAAAGTAATAAAAAGAATAAAAATGTAAATTTTTTACAATAGGAAAATTTCAAGTTAACTTGTAACTGTCGCAAATTCCCGTGTGTAAAATTTTACGAATTTAAAGAAGCGCGACAATGTTTATTATTATCATTATTATTATTGTTTCGCGAGTGACTGAAGACAAGGTTATGGAAAATTTTATGATATTCAAGAAAAAATGTGTGTTGATACCCCTTTTGCATTTAAACTCGTTTATTTTTGTGTGAGGAAAATGTAAACAAGGAAATTGTATCAAGAAATTGATTCAACCAAAATAAGATGTTTTTTTTGTACAAGGCACACCTTTGTTTGAAATTTTGGCAAGTAAGAACACACTAGAGACCCTTTTGGACCACAGTAGAGTCTTTCAAAGCCTACCCTGACCATGTAAGTAGAAGAAGTTTAGAATCTTGGTATGATTCCCGACACCCATTTGTCATACAAAAAGCACTGTGACATGATTACGTTGAAGATGAGTGCCGCTGTGGGAGCTTTGTTCAAAGTGAAAAACGAGATGCCCTTCTGAAAATTTATTTTGCGTTAGTGCACAGTCATTTACTGTTACCGAATGTTCATTTAGAGCCATTACAGGTACTTCAGAACCGGGCTTGGTTCTATTGACTCACACAATCGAATTGTTCAGTACTCACGCCAAGGGAATTCTGCCTGTGAAATGAATTTGATAATATGTACGAAAGAGTTTGAATGCTAAAATTATGTGTCATAATCAACTTGTTTTTAATTCTGGTATTTCTGGACTGAGAGATTATTAAAGCTGATTCAAAAAAATGTGTTGACAATTATGGGAAGCCGACATATGGCTTTTGTGGGTCTTTCTTACTTCAACAAGCTGTGAGGCTGGTGAGTAACACATCAGCATTTCTGACAGCGCTTAAAGGATATATGACTCAATCAATATCGCGATTCCTCCAATGAATCTGTTTTAAAATGCACCCTGCTTTAATTTGATTGCCTCTATCTTGAGTTTCAGTGGATCCACCCTGAGTCAGCCTCTGGATTTTTGTTAAGGAAACTCATTGTAAGCTTGAATAGTTAAAATGCAAAATACTTTTTTGTTCTGTTAACATTTACAAATTATTAAAATTAAAATTGAGCTTGAACAAGAAGGTAACTTAACTCAAATTCTAAGTTTTCACATCAATTCTAACACGTCTATCAAATTTTCTTATTTGTGTTAACATTTCCTGTGACATCCAAGCCAATAATAACAAATTATGTCACGATATTAAAAAGTACACAGAAAAGCATAACATTTTACAAGAAACTGCAATCATAATAATAAAAAGGAACACAATATTGAATTACCATCATTAATCAACGTATCGTTATTAGTTACTTGTCATTTATTTCTCGTACAGCTAATTTTGCACATTTATAACTTTTTTTTTAACTTTAACTTTAAAAAACTCTTAGAGCTTGTTCTAGTGTTTAATTTAAAGACAATAATTTATCAAATCCCCTTTATTTTTTTTCATCATTTTCACCCCTTGTCTCAACCTACGTCTCCATAATTTGCAGAACGAACTAAAATATGTCAATAATACATAATTTTCATTTTTTTTTGGCAATGTTTACACACAAGCTCACTTTATTGTATTAATAGCAGTATATTGCGAAAATTAGTGGTGCAAATTCAAATACAACAACTAAATAGCTAAAGTAAAATAAATACAATAATTTTGCCAATTTAATTTACATATTTTAAAATATTTGTATATATTTTTATTCTTTTATTTTTTGCATTATGTCGAGTCATCCAAATATTGATGCGAAAAAGGGATTAAGTACCATTTGAACAAATGATGGGTGAAATTATTTGCTTTGAGTTAAGAGAGGATAATTTTTAAATTATTGGTTTCACTACACATGGTATGAATTTTTTTTAAGTTCTTTAATGAAATCATGACAATAATTTAATTCAATTTAATTTAAACAAATAAACGCCTAAAGACAGGCAATCATTTTTACCTCTTTTTCTTACAAGACGATTTGAATTTTATTATTATTGTGTTCTGCATTTCATTTTTATTTCTTGTATTATTCTTAAATGAAATCTCATTCAATAAAAATAAAGAAGAATTTCCCCAAAACAAGAAGATAATCAATTTTCATGTGAAGAAACTCTAATAAAACAATCAAGAACTTACTAAATTTTAATGTTTTACGATACGCGCACATGTAATATGAAACAATAATGATAATAATCGTGATAAAGATGATGATTATTGTTTATGATCCAAAAGTCCAGACAAAATATAAAAAGAAAAAAAATATAAACAGTAGACTTTTTGATTCCAGTCACTTTTGTTATCGGAGCTATCTCAGTTAATATACAAAAAGTGGTCAAAAAATTATTTTTGTTAAAAGAGAAAAGAAAACAAATTAAAAATTATGCACAGGTACCAAGAAATATCGCACATATATAATAATAATCTGTCTGATTCAAAGGATAGTGAATGAGAAGTTGGTGAATTATGACCTTACTTTCTTTTCACTTCTGACTCATAAATTTCACTGATTGTCACACTTTAGTTTTTTTTGGTACTTCTCTTACGTGAGCATACATCTAAATGGCAATTATAAGGTGAAATTTATATACATTAAGTGGAATAAACAAAAAAAAAACAAAATAAAGCAATTAAGATTTGGATGATAGTGTGCAAAGGTCCTGAATTCATAATAATCGTAATAATAATAATAGAAATAAATAATAAAATGGTTAAAAAGGATTTTTTTTTTATTATTATTTTTAAGTAAACTTTCTCTGCTTTTTTGAATAATGTTATAATTCAATATAATTGCTTTATTTTCATTGTAAAAACAGAATTAAGAGGAAATTTTATTTATTAACAAAATTTATTATGTGTATTTAATTTCAGAGGCGCTTACCTCCTGCATTGATAATTGCTTTATGCCTCTTTTTATACGATAAAATGCTTCCAATACACTTACAATAAATTTATTTATCGAATAATGTGTTGCTTAGAGCGATAATTGAACAGCTAATTTCTGAAGTAATTAGTAAAGTTTATATGTGACTTAAGTTTAATGTATGCAAAGAAAAAGTCATAAATGTTCTAATCTGTTAGTAATTTACAAGATTTTTAACTCCTTTTTCTAGGTCTTTTGTGTTTAGTATGGTTTTTATTGTAAAAAGGGGAGAAATACACATGCATATTATTAATAATAATAATAAAAGTAATAACAATTAAAATCATAAGGAAAATACACACGTTAAAATTCACCTTATTTTATGTATTTAAATGTTAAAAGGAAAAGTTTTGTATGGTGCTCATATCTCATGTGAATATAAATTACGGTTAATTACAATTATATTTGGAAGAGAAGGGATTTTCAATTCAGGGTTCCAGTTAACGGAATTTTTTGAGGGTTGAACAAATTGTATAAGGTCGAGTACTTCAGCCTCAAACAGATCTGTTGTGCACCCTATGAAATACTGTCAGTCTTAGTTATTCCTTAAGGTCAGTTAATTCGTTTATTTTTTCCTCATCCAAAAATTGTATCCTTACACTGTTAGTTGACAACGCCCCGCAAACCTGGCGGCCTTATCGTCCCTTAGCCCTTTTGCGGAGTAAGTCTGAGCTATTACAAAAAACTCATCTCAGAGTGGGTGGAAAAACAAATGAAATTATACCATGAAAGAATACCAGTAACTTTACATTCCAAAGAATTTTTGAACTGGTCAAAGAAAAGATCAGAAATGAGCTTACTATTGGACAAAAAAAACATCAGGAAACTGACGGGTCTCCTAACAGCACACTGCTTTTTGCGCAGTCATCTTAAGTAATCTCAAGATTTTTTGATGAATTGGATGTATTGAAGGAGAACTAAGATCCTTTCGTAAAGAGAAGCACAAAAGATCTTATAGGTCGAAGTGCGAGCACTGAGCTTCAGTGCACTTCACTTAAGGAAAAAACATATTGGTGACCTGTCACATAAAAGCATTTCACTCAAGTTGAACATCCCTTCAAAAACACCATTCACACAAAAACTTCACAACTTTAATTTGCTAATTTAAAAGTTGTTTTTTCTTCTCCAGTAATTTTCTATTACAAAACACAAAGGATAAATAATTTACCCTCAAATTGTCTTATCTCATATCCATGTAATAAAATGAGATTCATGTCAAATAAAGAAATTATATGATGCGATTCCCTTTAACACAATCACACACATTCATTAAACTTCTAATGGATTTACATAACCCAGTTTATTACTTTATTGCCAGTTATAAAATTCAATGCTGATTAAAATCTCGGCTCATAACTTTTTTCTTGTTGTTGCAAATTAAATAAATAATGGTAAAATAAAATTACATATCATAAGAATGATTGTGACTTAATCTGGGATCCTTTTGAACCATCTACCAATGTAAATTAGTGTCTTTTATAGTCGTATGTGAAAAATGTGTGCAAATTAAAACACATATTCAGCAGAGAAATTCAAAACTAAAGCAATTTAATTAGAATATCTTAATTTAATCTATTTTTTGAGTTTAATTGATAAAAGAGAACTTTAACTAAGTTAATTGTGAAGATGTAAAACATGGATATGTAACTAATTATTATGCAGTTGTAAATTTCATGAAATGTGACATATTTACGATTATGGTATTTGAATAAATTTTATAAAGTTTAACGTTAAATTGAAAATTATTTCAATGTATTTTAAGGAAAAATTATGAAAAAAATGAGACAAAAAGTCTCTGAAACTCAAAATAAAACAAATTTTATCAATTTAATGTCATTTCAGAGGATCACGTTCTCATCACATCATAAATTAATTTTTATTTCTTAATTTTTTTTTTGTGTTTCTAATATTTTTATATCATATTATAATTTAATGGTCATAAGTAGCACAAGCACACACCCTTTTTCTACTTAAAAAATTATTTATAAAAAAAAGGAATATTTTTTTTCATTTCAAAGCACGTCCATTTAAAAATAAGTCATTTCAATTCCTAAACGCACCCGTTGATCTGATGTGATATCAATTTTCACTTGAATTTATGTAAGAAACATCTTTAAAATAATTATCAAGTTAAAGTAGTGACTCGATTGGTCCAGTAGCAAGTTCATATATTAATATAAAACAATTAAACTGTCACATAAATTTAAAGTAAAAAAAAACTACATGTTTATTATACCCCTCAAACAAATTTTTATTGTTATTATCTCTGTGTGGCTTTGTGTGGTTGATAAATTGAAGAAGTTGGGTGTATTATTTTGGTCTAATATTTTTTTATGTGCTTTTTTATCATTTTAATCTGAATCATGTATTCCAGAACGCGTTTTATGATATTCTTTTACATATGTTTACATAATTTATAATCATAATCCTTTTTGAGTGTGAGTACTTTTAGTTTAATAATTCAGTTAATGTCGTCCATTTCATATGAATTTTTTTTCTTTAAAAAATTAGAAATTTTATTATTCGTCGAATTTCTTTAATAATAATTTTCAGAGACAATAGAAAACAAAATTAAATTATAACAATAGAAATTCATATTATAAAATTGGAATACAAATGACTTGATTTTCTATTTAAAACAAAAAAAAATGTATGGTAGACTTTCTATCAATTTAATTTAGACAACATACAAATAAATACAAAAAACAAACATGCACTTGACACTCTTATTGTTGAGTTGATTTTATGAAATTTATGTCTTCCGATATAATCATACGAATTAAACGTTTTATGTATAAATTTTTTTTATTTCATTTGACATTAACAAACAAACAAAAAATATGAAGCATAAAATCATCATCATGCATACTAAAACGAAAACATGATATTGTACGTGTGTGAGCGCCACTGCTCACTTATGAATGAAAATGAGTCATTTTTAAAGTATTTTTACCACTTGTGTCATGTCTTAATTTAACAAATTTACGTTTCATGAGCAAAATTTCAAGGAAAAATTAAGTGCCATCCAATATAAAAGGAAAAACTTGATTTGTATTTCAACAAAACTGATAAGCAGAATATTGAGAAGAATGAAAATTTATCACGAGCTTTCATTACCAAGAAATTCAACTTGGCTAAGCCTAATTCGGATATCAGGAATCCATCTTTATCCATAAAGACATAAAATTATTTTTTATTTTATTATCAGTTGATGAATCAATTCAATTGAATGTAACAAGTGCAACAATTTTAAAACAAAATCGGTCATGTTGGTAGAAAAATTCATATAAAAACGCAAATGAATCAATGAAAAAAAAGTTTTATACTAATAAAAAGTAAAACTAAAACAAATATCACGTTTATATTTATTTACAGTTTTTATTTATTTATTTATTTTTTTATATCAATGAATAGCAAAGCAACCACATATTATATGCACTGATTGATTCAATTCAGTATTCTATTTCATTTTTTTTTATATTTTCATTCATAAGTGAATATTTATATTTAAAAAAAAACATACCGCCCTATTATTAATATTAAATCAATGTTCAGTGTTTTTTTTTCAATGATTTTACATTCATTCAAGTTTTTTTTTATTCATATTATGAAAATAATCGATACATTGTTGTTGTTGTTATTATGATTATAAATTTAAAAGTTAGGATTGTGGACTCACTTTTGCTATAAATGAGTAGGTATGATTTTTTTTATTAATTTGTATTCATTTTGCATATTATTTTGTGATAGGTATGATGGAACTTTGTATCGGATTTGTATTTTATTTTGGGTATGTTCACGTTTTTAGTTGGATTTTCATACGTTGGAAGTTGCAATTCAGAGAAAAAGGGGAAATGTCATCAGAGCAGTCGGTTTTCCGGAATATTTAAACTTGAATTGAATTCTGATGGAGATTTTGGATCTTTAAAACCATCACATTTTATCTTTGATTGCAATCCGGCTTAAATACTCGCTTTTACTTAAGGGAATTGAACGGTGCAGTGGTTATCGTGTTGAACTATCAATCTTAAGGTTGGCAGTTCGCTCCAGACATTAAACTTTACAATCTCAAATGCCACTTTTTCCAGCTTCTTAATTTGAGTTAAAGGTTAGATAAAGGTGGCGACTACTTGGGATAAGAGGTATCCCACCGATAGTATCGACTCGATACTCTCGCTCGAGAAAGCGACACTTTCGACTCTCAAAAGTCAAAAGAGAGAGTCAAAAGTTTTGTTACTGTGTCAATCCCAATCATTTTAAGTTGCCAAGTGAAAATTTTGAAGCGAGGAGATTTTGAGAAATTTTGTTTAAGATTGGACGATAAGTAAGTGCATAAAAGTCAGTCAGTGAATCAAAAAATTTATGATAAAATAACCGCAAATAGAATTCACTTGGCTGTGAGTACCATACTATACAAGGAAAACAGATCAACGGAAAGCGATGATTTTTTAGACAGATATGACTCAACTGGGTCAATATGTTCTGGTGAATAAGATGAAAGTGGTTTGTCTGATGATGAAGTAAATAACGATGAAGAAATGTATGAGTTAGAAATAGCAGTGAACTACGTTCGGGGTCTGTGTAAATTTTTTGAGCTCCATACCAAGGAATGAAATTCTAAAGAAAGAAGTAAACTTAGTTTTCAATCGAGATATTAGTCTAAAGCTTGATTTGAAAATACGCTGAAATTCAATTTACTGGGAACTTTCTTGCAACTAAAAGATTGTGTAAAATCGGCTCTCGAAGTGTTGAAGGCCTTAAGTGATGAAGTGTGATCGGATTTTTAAAATAAACAAAAAATTGAGATCCAGCTCAGTTAATTTGCTCAGTTTTGTTTTTCTTGTTACTCTCGACTCTCGAACGAGACTCTCGGTTTTTTTACTATCGAATCTCAACCCTCGGTTTTTTAAAAAGTCGAGAAATAAGACGACCCAAGTTGGGATGACAGTGTGTATGCTAAGTCCCTTGGATAATGATAACGGATATGCACAATGAGCCCGACTGATGGCCTGAGTGCTTAATTTAAATTAACTGACTATAGCTTGACATAGAACGTGTCGCAATTATGAGATGTTTCTTACAAAGAATTTGCAGAAATACATGAAATTTAAATCAAATCAATAAAAAATTACGGTCCACGCAACTTTCTTAAAACCATATCAAGGTATCAATCGACCTGACCACAGCATTCTTACAACCATTTTAAGCAAATTTGATAAACTTCGAATATGAGGAAGAAAATTCCATCTTCTTTATTGATTAAAGATAATTTTCGATGTTTTCGGAATTAAATTAAATTTTTTTATCAACAAAATGTGATCACTTGTTGAGCAAAACAACAATCAATATGAAATATTTTATTGAATTGAAATGAAAATTAAAAATAAACTTTCTACAATGAATTGTGGATAAAATAATTGAACCAAACTATTTCAATTATGTGCTAAACATGGTATAATTAACCTTTACTCTCAAAATATTTCAATTTTTCATTTTATTTATTTTACGTATCATCCTTGTGTATTTTTTTTGTCATTCAATATGAATGTAAAGAAAAAAAAATTTCATTGTAAATAAAAAGAAAGACAAATAAACTGTGTGTATTTTTTTTTTGTCTCTTTATTAAATAGTAGAAATTTTATAGATTCATAAAGTGAATCAAAATAATTATATAAACGATGTATATAACAGTCGATTACACACCAACAATAGCCCGTATAACCAGGCGTGGTTTTTACAAACATTAGAAAGCCAATCACGTCTCCTTTGGATATGATGTTGAACAAGTTGTTCTATGTCATAGTGAGTATTTGAGTCACGTAACGCCCATTTGCACGACAAGTACGATGATGTATGTTACAAAAAAAAAGTTTATAGATACAATAAAAAAAATGTAGATGATAAAATTAAATAGTGAATGAAATAGCGTTTCTTCTTCTGTTTTTTTGTTGTTGTTGTTTTTTTTTTTCATAGTACTGATGATGGGCATTGTACGTAGAATTAAAAAAAAAATATAACAGAAATGGAATAAAAGAAACAAAACAGAATACGAAAAAAAAATAATAGAATGTATTGGTATGGATTTTGAATGCGATGCGTGTTCCAAATTATTGTTCAGTTACACTTGTGACGGGATTATTGTCGCACGTCTCGAAAAAGTGTACTGTCTTTTACAATTGTATTGTGTATTGGTTGTTAGTTTTTTTTTGTCTTGTACTATTAAAAAAAAATATTGTAAAAAATTATTATTAAAGAGACTTCGAATAAAAATTTAAACTAAATTTTAAGAGATTTTTTTTAATTAATGAATAAACTGTGAAATAAAAACTACAATTAAAATTAAATGTGATGTCAAAATGTGCTCAAATACTTAATTAAATTTAAAGAAAAAAATACATATCAAATTGAAAACAAAGCCTCTTAAAGTAAAAATAATTTTAAATTTAAAAATAATTGAGAATGTTGCCATATTCAGCCGTTGCCATGGATTATGCAAATTATCAACGTCATGCCGCTGGACCTCCAGTCACGTCAGGAACAATTGGAATGAGTATTGGTGGTCCTCCATCATTTACCCATTCTTGGTTAGTGCCATCGCAAGATTTATGCGGTATGGCTCAATACAAAACAAATGCACCAACTCTACAGCAGCCACCAATTGATTCAGGGCATGTGTAACCAACATATTTTTTATTATTTTTACATTTTACTTTTAAAACATACAATTTTTTTTAACACACATCATGTCAAAGTAAATTTAAATCAATTTCAAACTTTTTTTTTGAATTTAATTCCTTTACAAGTGATTTTCTGACCTTAAAAACATTATGATTGAAATACAAATCCATTTAAGTATCCCAAAGGTGCAACAATTTAATCCAATTTTAAACAACATTTAAATGCCACACTTACACTTTACAAAGGGATAAGTCCAGACACAGTTCCGTTCAAATCAAAAGAATATCACGAGTTAAAACATATGTGTTTCATTTTTTGCTACCAAACTAATTAAAGGCAGTTTAAATTCAGTCCTTGATTTTAAAATCAGATTTTTCTTTGAGGGTTACTGCTTTTGTGTAACATATCTCAAGTAAAAATTATTTCAAGTGACCCTTTTTATGCTCTTTATGAAATGTAAATGAAAATGTGAATGAAATTCATCTTTTCTAAGCAAGATTTTTTGTGTAGGATTTGCTTGAATTTTTGTTTGAAATGTGTATGAATGGGGAGGGTGTTGGTCAGTTTTTCAATTTACCGGAAAATTTTGTTTAATATGTTGTTTGAGTTATTGTGAGATTTATAAAAGTGAGGGCTGTTAAATACCTTGGAAATATTATTCATTATAATAATTATTTCGATTTCTTTCATGTCTCTTGGGTGAGATAAAATATGTTTTATTATTATTTAAAAAAAAAAAATTGTAAGATTTCGAAAGAAAAATAATCGCAATTGAATTCAATATGAAAGATTTTTAAGGCAAATTGTGAGGTTCAGACTGATACGATAAAAAAAACTAAAAATGTGCTAGAAAGAAAGGGAGAGAATCAGAATATTTATAAAAGTGAAAACTCTTTTGAGAGACCAATTCAAATACAAAGAGAAAGAGAGAGATTCTTAAAAAGAAAGTGGAAGAAAATATTGTAAAGCGAGGGATAGAAAAGTTTTGTTAAGTTGAGAGAGAGAGAAAGAGAGTGAGAGGAAGAGAGAGATAAAGCAATTAACACCTAGTGAAAATTTGAAGAGAAAGTGAGAGAGTCCACTTAAGAGAACGGAAATGAGAGAGAAAGTCGAAGAAAAGTAGAGAGAGTGCATTAAAAAAAGAGACAGAGAGTAAAAGATCAGAGAACTCCAAAAAAGAATCTTCTGTTTGAATTAAATGTCTTCGTATACAATCAAAAAACCAGGTACTTTGAAATTAACCTCAATTCTTAATCCAAAAAACACTCATGAATTAACTAAAACTAAAACAAAATAACAATAAAAATTAAGAACATAACTCATCTAATTGACACACGTTACATTATGTAATTTAATTATCACTTTTATGACTTTTCATAGTTTACGATTCCACTGGGAACCCATAACTTTTGCTACACAATTTTTCCAATACTGTTCCTTATTTAACGGAAAATTCCCTTTAATTTTCTTTATTTTCTCATTCTTACACTCAAAATAATATTATTCAAAGAAAAAAAATTGACCAAACTTTTTCCACATTTAATCATATGACATTTTACTTAACGATCAAAATGCATTAGCACCACTTTTATGAGAAGGCTAATCATAAGAAGGTAAATTACATGAAAAGTGAAGTTTCAGCATAAAAATGACGAAATAGGATTTGATCTGAAATACATACGAAAATATATCCTTTTAGTGTGACATTTATGCATGAAATAAAACAAAGAAGAAAAAAAGATGATTTTGAAGATGAAATTGTGAAAAAATGACAAATACAATAAAAATTCTCTCATGGGAACCACAAAATAGTCAATTTTTTCTATGTGATTCCTCAAAAATGAAAGACAAATGTATATTTTCTAATGGACACAAACACTAACAATAGGACAAATTCAAAATAAGGACATATGATGACGATGATGATGATAATGATGATGAACATAAATTGGATGTGTATACAGTAGTAGTTGAGGTGATAAATAATGCAGATGTGTGCGCTTTATTTTTTTGTATTAGATTTTGTTTTATACATAATTTATGTTAGCAAAGCAATAAAAATAAAGAGAATTCAATGTTTTATCTATGAGTTTTTGTGTGTCCATGTGTGTATGTGTGCGATAGTTTAATCAAAAAAATGACAAAAAATAGATAAAAAGACTAGGCGAAAATTTGCTTGTTTTGTCTGATTATGTTGATTGGATTTGGGTGCTTATGTTTTATTTATTTGGTCCCGAATGAGACTAACTACTGTTGTGACATAAGTGCTGTTTTGGATATTTTCTTTAAAATATCCATTTAAAAAGCAAAAAATAATCGAATTTTTATTGTGTTCATGTAATTTCGCAAAGTGAACATAAAAGTCGTAGATAATTTTTTTTTTTATTTTATATTTCTGGTCGGAAAAACTTTGTCTGAAGGCCTAACCCTTAATTGCCAGGGTTTTGCCTTCAGCAAGTTTCTTTTAAATAAACTTCAGCAAGAAATTTCATCATTTTCGATTTAATAAGGCTCTCAATGGGCTTGGCCGTACAAAGGCTCCATAGGCTTGCTAGGGGACCAATTTCATTTGAATTTTAATTTCATTTGCGATCAAGGTTGGCAGTTATACCTTACATTTTGAAAAAGTTTAGAATCTTCAAAAACATTTCGATTTACATAGTTTTTAGTTAAATTCCAATTTAAAATCATGTTTAAAAGCCTGGATCTAATCTTTCAAGGAACTTGTTTTCAATAATTATCAAATTTTAACTGGCAACCCTATTTTTTTTCTCTTGGAAATTTCAGTTGAGTTGAAAAGTTACTAAAAATATGAATAAGACTACGCTTTTTATTTTCTGTTATTTCAATACAAACAAATGCAATGGTCAAAACAAAAATCCAATCTCTCTGGATTTATTTTCTAATTACAAACTTGATGCCTTCTTTAATTAAATATGCAAATGAAGTCCAAACAAGTGTATACACAGTTTCCGAAATAGCAGAACGGAAATCTATTTTATGTGCATTGACATAATTTACCTTTCTTCTGAACTGAACTCACATTATCTGTTTGTTAGTTAGTTCGTTAGTTGGTTGGATGGTGTGTGTCATTTAATTTTCCACCCTTCTCTTATATTAATTTTGGGTATGAAGAGAAAAATAATAATAATAATAATAGAGATTTCAATAGATTAACTTGTGCATTTGGTCAGCAAATCCCGTATTTTTCTCTCTTTTTATTTTATTTTTGTTGTTTTTTTTGTACAAAATACAAAAAAAAAAATAGAATAAAATCGTATATTGAAATGAAAATTAGATTTATTTTATTCATCACACTATTCAAGTGAGTCAATTTTATTTGAATCAAAGAATTTATATGAGAAAGAACTCGAGGTTATTGATAATACAAATAAAAACGGAAGCTAATCAAGCATGTATATTATTTTTACTTCAATCATTTATTTCAGTCCCTATAATTTAACAATCGGATAAGAATCGATAAAATATTTAGAAAATATATAGAGTAAATTTAGCTTCAAGGCACATTTTCTTCACATATTTTTTTTTTACTTTGTTATTTTAAATGCTTCAACGTTCACATTTTACGCACTTAACATATACAATCATCATCAAGAATGCTTCAAATAACTATAATTTTCTTAAGCGTAAATAAAATGATTGATTGAATAATGTTGATATGCGAATTGTGTTCGATTACAGGTCATTTAAATGAATAAATTGTTCAACTACACACACACACACACATTAAAAAAGGGGAGAAATTATACATTTTCACATCCAAATATGTGTTGCAAAAAAAAATCACTTTACATAAATTTAGACAAATGTCAATCAAATTTACTCCTTGCACAGAAATTTTTTCTTAAACTCACATTTGCACTGATGAATTCGGACTTCAATCCTAATAATTTTCCTTTTATCTTTACAGTATCCTTGAACAACGAAAAGAGAAAAGTCGTGATGCGGCAAGATCAAGACGTGGCAAAGAAAATTACGAATTTTATGAGTTAGCTAAAATGTTACCGTTACCCGCAGCGATTACAAGTCAACTTGATAAGGCATCAATCATAAGACTGACAATAAGTTATTTGAAACTTAGGGATTTTTCGAGTCAAGGTGATCCGCCATGGAATCGAGAACAATCATCAGCTAGTAAAATATTAAAGAGTAAGTTAAATTCATTGAAATATGTAGAAAAATAAACCGATAACATCTAATTAGCATTTAGTACATAATTTATCTTGTCCCTTCAATTTTTTCTGTTATTCTTGAAATTTATTATGCAAATTTCATGTCTATTCTAGTATCACTGTCAGCCTCGTACCACATTGATGAATTTATTTACCAACCAAAATTAAATTAAAAAATTTGTCTTAACAAGATTAAATGTAATTAGATTTAAAAATTAAACATTGTACTTGTGCTTGTACAAGGAAAATTATCTTAAACATTTTCCTTATGTTTTGAGTCGGGAAAAAATCTCATTATAACTTTTCTTAATTTGATTAGTAATTGATACGGTATCATACACATTGATATTATTTCCCCTTAAAAAATATAAGAGGCAAGAAAAAACGAATTTGAACAATTATTTATTGAAATGTCAAAGACAAAACGATTAATTAATCACTTCATAAAATTCTGTCAACGTTGGTCATTGTTTTTCTACAAGAATTGTGAAAAGTAACCATTTTTTCCCCGCACCCACACTCCATTCAATTCAGTTGTCATTCAAAATTAAAATCAAAATGAATAATTACACTGATTGCAAAATATTTAAAAGACAAAACAAAAAAAAAATTAAACTCACGGAATATGACACAACAATAAAATATCATAAAATTATTTAAATGAGTTCTTTGGAAAAGAGGACGCAATATTTTATTTATATAATATTCAATTCATTTTTTTTATTACATTTCAACAATTTTGTCATCAATTCAACGAATAAAGTTTCTGAGTAAAATATGTAATAATAATGAAGTTGATGACAATTTACTGTGTTTTTAATAAAAAGGAAGTTGTCTTCCATTTTGAAAGCCATAACATTTTGTATTTTATGTTACATTATGTAAATTTATTATAACATTAAATTGTTTTTAAAAAGAAAGAAAGATTAATAAAATAATTTTATCAAAATGAAGTTGAAATTGAAAGGAAAAAGTAATCATAAATGATGTTCAAAAGTTCATTTTGATTGAAATTTCCTTAAATTCTGTCATGAAGTGCTTTTGAACTCGTATCTGGTAAAAATTTCAATTGACTAGTGGTTAACAGTTAACTTTGCATAGATACACATACGCATATTTCAAAATTTAGTGTTTGACAGCTTCAAGTGTCAAATGAAATTGTCTTAAATAGACTTTTTTCGCTGATTGCTGTGCTCTGGTCAAGGATATGAGTCATTTTGATTCCTGATTGTGGCTAGGTTCAGTTTCAAAATGTCACGAATACATTATAAACGTCAAAAACCAGACACTCAGGTGACAGTTGCAAAAAGTAACATTGGACTGTTGAATCAAATTGAATATAAAAAAAATTCCTGGTCTAAAAATCACTTGAGTTGAAATTACATTCAAATAAACAAGTAATTTGTTTATGACTCAGAAATTATTTTACAGCTCCATTTTGTTGAGGCCCATAAAAAATAGACAGAAAAATCCCATAAAATTATCATAAAATACCGCCATTTAATAGAAAATTGTTGGTTTTACCATCGACATACTCCGAAAACAACAACAATCATATGACAATCAAAATATTTTTATATATTTTTTTTTTTCTTTAAATTTTATATCATTACATATAAAACCACACATAGACACACATACACGATAATTTAATATATTAAAATAATATAATAAAATAAAATTACAAAATGGTTTTCACAATTGTCATTGTTAGAATTTAAATGAGCTGTGCTCATCGTCATCATGATCATTTATTTTATTTTATTTTAGTGTTTGGTTAGTTACCGTTCACTGTATGTGTGTGTGTGTGTGTCTGTGTATACTCAATAAAATTCAGTCATCAAACGCATTCATCACTCATTTAAATATAATAATATGTAAATATTTTATATTTGATTGTGATTCTATTATAAAATTTAACGTTTAATCGCTTCCATTTTGTTTGTTTGGAATTTGTGTGTATATTAAATTTAATTTAATTTCTATTTTAGCTGCTTCAAATCGTAGAAACGCAGCTGGTCTTGCCCTAGAAATGTTTGAATCACATCAAGGCACACACATTTTGCAGAGTTTAGATGGTTTTGCACTCTCAGTAGCGGCTGATGGGAGATTTTTGTATATTTCCGAAACAGTTTCCATTTATTTGGGATTGTCCCAAGTCGAAATGACTGGCAGTAGTATATTTGATTATGTTCATGTGGCAGATCATGCTGAAATTGCAGAGCAATTAGGATTAAGTTTAAGTACATCTGTGGGAATGGCATCTCCAGCTTCGGGTCACTCTGAGGAAAGTAGTTCACATGGAACAAACAATCCAGATGGTGAGTAAATTTTTTTTTATATAAATTTAATTGTTGCTTCAATTTCACACAGCAATCACTGATCCAATTGATCGAATAACGTGATTGATTGGAAAGAAGCAGTTAAGTGATTAGTCACAGTTGAATAAAATTTAATTTATTTTTTTGCTTCTCTTCACATTCGAACTGTGTTCACCTCCCATTAACATCACATTACACAAGTAGCTGAATTATTATACTTATACTTTTTTTATAATCACTCAATCTCTTAATTAATCGCTTCAATTATGTCTTAATTAAGATTACAATTTTCTTACTTGTTACAGTTTCATCGATTATGAATTTGACATCGAGCATGTACAAAGGGTATGATCGTGCTTTTTGTATACGCATGAAATCGACACTTACCAAACGTGGGTGTCATTTTAAGAGTTCTGGATATCGTGTTGTATTAATTTTATGCCGACTTAGACCACAATATACTTTTTCGCATAATAAAAAACAATTGCCACCATTATTGGGCATGGTTGGATTGGCAATTGCACTGCCACCACCTTCCGTACACGAAATTAGACTGGATTGTGATATGTTTGTGTCGAGAATTAATTTTGATTTTAAAATTGTGCATTGTGAACCAAAGTAAGCTCATTTTTACATGAAATTTAGGATGAAAATTAAAAGAAAATAATTTATTATAGAGTTCAAGATTTATTAGACTATACTTCAGATGAACTAATTGGACGGAATTTATACACATTATGTCATGGAGAGGAGATACATAAACTAAGGAAATCTCACTTAGATTGTAAGTTTCCCTATTGAAACGGAAATTTCATTTCAGACTTTAATTTTGATTTGAAATTCACTAGTAATTAACAAAGGTCAAGTCCTGACACACTACTATCGGGTTATGAACAAACATGGTGGATATACGTGGATTCAAACATGTGCTACAGTTGTTTGTAACTCAAAAAATGCTGAAGAGCAAAACATAATTTGTGTGAATTACATTGTAAGTGGCAAAGAGAATTGTAATTTGGTTCTAGATTGTTGTCAGTATGAGCCAGTAAAACAAGAAGATAAAGAAGCTGCTTTAGCCAAAGAAAATAGCAGTAAAACAAGGGAAACTCCAACTCCAGATGCAAATAATACAAGTAATAATAATAAGGCAGTTATAGGAAATAAAGCGTCTCAAAAGGAGGTCGTACAACCTGAGGGTTCTAGGACGAAACTTAAGTCAAATGAAAGTAAAACGATGCTTGTTGCAAATGAGGATGAAACTAATATTGATGAACCTCCACCTAAGCCACCAAGTACGAGAGGTCGTAAAAGGAAAAATAAAAATCAGCAAGAAACGAAAGAAATTGATTCGACTCCTGTAGAGCCTGTGGCCAAAATATCGCGTGTTTGTCATGAAGAGAAACCAGATGGCAGTACTGTAAGTTAATTTTTTACTATAATTTAGTCCTTTTTTCCTGTTACGTAGCCTTTTTATTCTGATCTATAGAAATCTTACTTAAATCTCAGGTAAAGACGTTAGAAAATGCAATGTCAAAACATCTGACACAACAAAATACGACAACAGACTTCAGTACAGATGCGTTGCTCAATAAACAACAGGAAACAAAACCACTTTCCCCTGTTCATTGGTCTGGACATAATTCACATTTTTACCAGCCAACGCCAGTACCTGCCACAGCACTCCTACAACAACTCTATGCGAATCGAGAAAGTGTGATAAGGGCAACAGCGAGACCATCACCAAATGACACAATGTATCCAGGTTAGTTTTTTTTGTCCTCATTTTTTATTTCCATTTGCCATGACTAGTAGAACTTAAGATTATGAGTTTAATTTCCCCATTTTAATTATTAAACATCCAGATTACTCACACCCAAATTCGCTTACAATGCCAACTGCAATTTCAATTGTTAATGGTGATCCAAGTGCTTATCATCATGATCCACAATACTCACATCATCACACCACCGCACATCTAGTGTCATCTTATGGCACATATCCAACAACAACTACAACAGATTATCATGTACAAAGTGCAATGACACCGCCAAGTTCTGTCTCACCACGTGATAACAACACAACGATCTCGCACAATTCTTATTCACATTGTTCACACAACTCGGGTGAAACAAATGATGGTAGTCCAAATGCAAATAATCATACTGGAATTGGTATACGGTGTAATCGAAGCTTATAGTATAAAAGTGGTGGTACTGAATCAATTATGATGGTGCCTGCTACCACTTCAACTTATCGAGGTGTTCAATTGTATAATTAATTTAATTAAAATTAAAAAAGTAAAGGTATGATTCCTATTTTTATATTTAAAAAATAAAAAAAAATATTAGAAAATTACAAAGCTAATAAATACTCATGAAAATGCATCGCTGTAAATAAAATTAGATATACCATAATATTTATGACCTATATTTTAATGCAGCAATATATTGAAATGAATACTAAACGTAATTAAAACACTTAAAGGCCAGGCATTTGCAATCAAATTTAAATTCTTTATGATTTGTGACTGAGAAATCTATTTAAAAGTAAATTCATAGTAACGACGATTTCTTAGTCAATTTAAAAATTACAAAAAATATTATACTGTAAGTTAAAATCGCTTCACAAACCTTCCATGAAACACTTCAATTTTTCATCACAGAATCGACTTACGTTAAACTTAAAATTTAATTTGGTTTTACGCCCACTACGAACCAAGGAATTCACAGGGCTCACAGAGAGAATCCCTCAGAACTTCGGTCAATTTCGACTTACAGTGTAAAATTTTCACTGACTAAGTTAAATAAATTTCTTATGAAAAAAATTAAATAATCAAAAAATTTTATGTAAAAAGTAAATTTTAAAACTTATCATAAGTCAAAATTATTCTTAATATCGGATATTAAAATAAAATGTTCGTCGTGTAATAAAATTAAATATTTTCTTGGTTTTTCTTCTAAAAATTTACTGGTAAAATGCAATTAAAAGGTAGGTATAATCCTGAAAATGAGTCATTCATCACAAAATATAATTATTAAGGAAAACCTCATTTGAAAGGATTTTTTTTAAAAATTCATTCATATCAAAAATAAAATAATCACACCCTTGTTTAATTTTTATTTTTAAGGATAATAAAAAATTTTGCATGCCCAATTAACACCATATTGTTCAAATATTAACTTCTGACAAGTGTTTTCTCCCGCACTCACTTAAAATATGCCAATAATCTGTTTATACCATTTTTTTAAAATAAATTTTATGAATATTTTTTGAAAGACGTTTATTTATTTTTTTAACAAATTTTTCACATTATAAATTTTTTCTATACAATAAATAGACAAACGAGAATTTTCACAGCATTTTCGTTATGTGTAAGTATTTATTTTTTCTGCATAATAAACCACTAAATCATAGGAATTGTGTAACATAAGGCCGATTTTTCATTTTCAACTTTTATTGCCATGAAATGCTTTAACACTGTTTACTGTTAACTGAATGAAAATGAAAAAAAAAGGAATCAAGATTTGGAATTAAATTGCACGAATTCATCAAAAAAATTATGCTTTTTGTAAATCTTGAGGTGAAAACTCGATTTTTTATTTATTTTAATTTAAAGAACTCTGACTTTTATTATTATAAAGACTCAAATTCAGATTATGATCAGATAAAATTAAAATTAAAGTTAGGTGAACCGGAAGCATGATAAGATGCCAGTAAAAAAAGTTTATAAATGTTTAAGGATTATGTTTGCTCAATAAAAATAATAATAATGAGACGAAAAATATAAAAAAATTAAAACATGGCCGAATAATGTGAAAAAATTCGATTTTCTACCTTTACGATGTTTTATTATACTATTATTTCGATACTGAAATCGTATCTAGTATTTTTCTTCTTTTTTCGCTGTTTTTCTTTACTAACACACACACACAGAATATGAGTTTATGCTTTACTATTTGTATTAAATTAGTGTTCAGGTCACGTAATTTTCATGAAGAGAGAAACCTTCCTTTTCAAGACATTCCTCGAGATCGATCCATGTATGTTACGATGAAATTTTGCTTCTGTAATGGTAAATATAATAAAATGAAATGAAACAACAACGAGAAAATGAAGAAAATTATTATTTTTGCTGTTTTCCGGACAGTATTGAATACAAAAAAAAAACATTTTATGTATGTCTGGACAGTTTCTTTCACTTATTAATATTATGATTTTTTTTCTGGTTTCTACAGAAAAAGGTTACTTGAGTGTTGATAATGAAATAAAAATCAATCGATAAGGAAAAAAATTGAAAATGAACCTTAAGAGCATACTCATTATCTTTTTTCCTGGAACAAGGTGTGTTCTATGGTTTTTGACGATAATTTTTCAATAATTTATGGAATAAAATTTAATTTTCAGTTCAAAATTCCTCAAATTTATAAAAAAAAATAAATTTTTATCAAATTTACCCCCGAATCTCAAATCAGTTGTGTAATAAACCATAAAACACATGTATAATATAAAACTTATATATGCCAAAAAATAAATTTTAAACAACATATGCATGAAATTACCTATCTATTTGATATTAACATCAATTTAACAAAAGAATTCGAATCAACAGAAAAATATTATCGTAAACTTTTATTGTAACTGTTGTTTTTTTTTTACATTCATTTTTAGAGCAAAGCTACAATCAATTTACTTTAAAAAGTTATGTTGAACATTATATTTAAGTTATTTTACATATATTTCGTAGTAAAAAAGATAAAAATAAAATAAAATTGTCATGGTAAATTTCGATTCCAATTTTTAAATTCAGTTCAATGTGAGTATAAAATTGACAATCTGTTGAAGAAACATAAAAAATCATTGTTTTACATTTATGATTATTTTCCAATAATTTTTTATGGATCAAAAAGTGTCTTAAATGAATTTGATATTTGACTTGCCAGGATTTTTTGATGCATACAATAGTGGCGTTATTCATACATAAAAAACACGAAAAATCAAGAAAATGTCATTTTTGGGCAATGGGACAAGCATATCGGTATCAAAATGAATGAAAAATGAAAATCTAATGATGCAGAAAGTTAGTTTTGATCTTTCTGCAGATGTTATTTTCAGGATTTTTTGATAGCGCATACAATAGTGGCGTTATTCATACATAAAAAAACACGAAAAATCAAGAAAATGTCATTTTTGGGCAATGGGACAAGCATATCGGTATCAAAATGCAAAAAAATTGAAAATCTAATGATGCAGAAAGTTAGTTTTGATCTTTCTTCAGATGTTATTTTCAGGATTTTTTGATAGCTCATACAATAGTGGCGTTTTTCATACATAAAAAACACGAAAAATCAAGAAAATGTCATTTTTGGGCAATGGGACAAGCATATCGGTATCAAAATGCAAAAAAATTGAAAATCTATTGATGCAGAAAGTTAGTTTTGATCTTTCTTCAGATGTTATTTTCAGGATTTTTCGATAGCTCCTTGCTGACCAAACAGAACTTCACAGACAGGGTTAAATCTATTAAGTCCTTTTCAAAGTCCTTGCTGAAAAAAAAAATTTTTTTTTTGTTCCACAAAAGTTCTTGCTGGCCCCCCAGAAGGTCGGAGGGGGGTAAGACCCCCGATTTACCCCCTCCCCCATCGATTAAAAGTCAGTTTTAAGGTCCTTGCTAACTTCAGGCAAGTTGATATTTGAAATTTATACAAGAAATAAGAAAAAAAACTGTGTTGAAATTTTCTGTAAATTACTTAAGTTCCTATGAAATTTTCCCAAAAAAATTCATCTTTATTTGCTTTTGTTCCGTTCACCTTAATTAATGCATGGAAAATTATCGTATCGATGTAAAACGAAAAAGCTCTCGAGATATAACGACATTCTACCGCTTTCAATGATTTCCAAGAAAGATAGAAGAAAATGAAAAACCAGGTACCTTAAGAAAAGGGAAATTTTAAAGAAAATTATAAAAGGTGTAAAAATTTTTGAATTCAACTTATTTTTAAAGGCAATGTTTTCATTTCTTTCAATTTCTTAGAGATTTTCAGGACTCACAGTGTAAAATTGTAATTTCAGTGAAAATTTACGTTTATTAAAATTTCAATTAACTCTGTAAGTTAAAAACGCTCCACAAACCACCCCACACTGCATAGACTTAAAGAGTGCCCATAATATTCGAAATTTTTATCTCAATTAACAGAAAATGCGTTGAAAATTGGCTCAAAGCTCAAACTATGAAAATTAGAAAATACACTAAAAATAAGCCGACACGTCTTTCGGGGCTTGGCTGTTATACCCTATTTAAGCCTTTTAGAGCTAGGAGGCTCATTTTTACTCATAACTTTCTTATTTTTAAAGATACAAAAAACGGAGATAGGGGAGGATGGGGCATTTGGGTTCATGAAAGTTTGAATGCAAAATAAACATATAAATAATATAATATTTAATTAAATAAATACACAAATCTGTGCTTCAAAATCTGAATTTTGAAAAATGAAAACCATAACCATTATTATTTTTAGAATCTTTTCTGAATTTGTAATAAAGTAAAATGTTGTATTTATACAAATTTGCCCCATATATGGGGTATTTTCGTACATGATATGGGGCATTTTCGTTTTTGTTTCATAAATAATAAAGTAATGAATTTTTTCTTCTGTATCTATTGTATTTATTTAAAATACAATTTTAAAATCTCATTTCAAGAATTAACTAACAGGTGTTAGCGCGATTTTTCAGGCTTTTGGGTTTAACATATTCCAACAATTTCGTTTGCCAGTAAACGAATACAAACAACAATTGTTGTACATTTGTACATACATTGTGTACATACATAAGCGTCTTATTAGTGGATGTACGAAAATGCCCCACTGATGCATTTAAGTTGTTTTTTTAATTTTTATAGATGATTTTAATTGTTTTGAAAAAACTACTTTTCTAACTGTTTAATTATATTATAAACTTGCCTTTCATTATATCTAATTAAAAAAAATTATAAAAATTCTTGATGAGAAATACATTTTTCTACTATGTGAAAAGCTGACTTGACCTTCCTCTAAATGAAAAACATCAATTTTACAAGTGTCAGTTAAATAACATAAAATATCTTTTTGGAAGCTTAAATACTTTTATAAAAGCGATCTTAATTGACTGTTAAAATTGATTTTGTGATATTAAAACATTTAAAAATAACGAAATACAACAATGCCCCGTGTACCAAAATGCCCCATTCTCCCCTACTCATTTCAAACAGCTTCATAACATCTAAAACTTCTAGAAGAAAAAAAAAAATTCGCTTGATGGAAAAATTTTGGGAAAAATCGCAAAAACAAATGAAAAAATAAATAATATTTTGCTTTTTCTCAAATAATAAGTTTTTTTATTAAATTTATTTATTTTTTCAATTGTTTTTGCGATTTTTCCCAAAATTTTTCCATCAAGCGAATTTTTTTTCTTCTTCTAGAAATTTTAGATGTTATGAAGCTATTTGAAATGAGTATCTCCTCTTTTTTTGTATCTTTAAAAATAAAAAAGTTATGAGTAAAAACGTAAAAATGAGCCTCCTAGCTCTAAAAGGCTTAAATAGGGTATAACAGCCAAACCCCGAAATACGTGTTGGCTTATTTTTAGTGTATTTTCTAATTTTCATAGTTTGAACTTTGTTCTAGCAAGTGTTGCATTTTGTATATCTGTGTAATCCAATTACCAGTCCGTTATTATGCAAGACCTCATCATATCATCATCAGACAATTTCCGGATGAAATTTGAATCATAAATATTGGTCCTTATTCAATGTTAAAAATAATAAGAAACAAGAGTAAATAAATTCAAGATTACATTTAACGTCATTCAAATGGAAAAAATGATTAATGGAATTGAATGAAAAATTTGCAAACACACACACACACATGACTTTTTAAAATGATATTATGTGTAATGTCCATATGAAAATATTTGGAGAAAGTATCCGTATCAAAATATTAAATCTTTTCAAAGTAAATGAGAATCATCCGTTTCAAAAATAAACTTATATGATCAGAATGAAGCGTGTGTGTGTGTGTGTGTGTATGTATTTGTGTGAATAAAAATGATGTGTCCCTTCAAGGCATCAACAAATGACGTGTCACATTAGAATGCATTGATCATTTTTTATATTAAATTGCTTTTTTTTTGTTTATTTATTTATTTTTTACTCATTCTTAACATTATTGAAGAATAAAAAAATGTATAAAAATGCTTCAATCTTATAAAACAGATTTGTTCTTTCAAACAAAGGAACGAAGATAATTGAATCCTTTTTATTCTCAAAATCGAATTTAATATCAAAAATAATGATAATAAATAAAAAAAACATGATTTGAATACAATCAAAGTGAAACGATTAGAAATTTCATCACACACACACACGCACAATCATAACTAAAAACCAAAATTATGCTGCAGTCAAAATGATAATCACGTAGCAAAATATTTTGATTACATTTCTAATCATATCATGTACTTAAAAAGCATTATCATACACAAACACACACACACACACACACAAAACAAAATAAAACACTTACTCGTAAAATTATTTGTCGCCAGTGAAATGGACCAAATTATTGACATGCTTTGCAGTATTTATGCGAACATTTTTAAGGTTTATAATTTAATTTTTATTCAAAATTATAAAATTAGAGGGAAATATTTTCTATTATATCTATTTTGCATGATTTGCTTACAGCAGTATAAAAATTTCGATATAATTTGCATACAATATGCCATTGATAATAATAATATTATTAAAATACTAATAAATAGAGAAATTTGACACGCGTTGTAAAATGTTATTGAATTAGTGCTCTGGGTTTCTATTATGCTCTAAATGCTTTTGACATATTATGACACACGAAAATGTGATTTCATCAAAGTACTCTATTTAAAATGAAATGTATTAAAATAAATGAGTTTCTAATCAAAATCTCTTTTCTTAGAGGAGCGAATAAGGTGATATTGATGAGATATTTTACTTTAATATGAAGATGAAGAAAATCTCATGCATAAATTTACAATGAATCTCTTATATGATATTGTTATTATTAGTATTATTTTGTATTTTAATATAATATAAATTTATACACATCATCTTCATGAAAATGAGGATGATGCCTTTTCATGTCAATGAAAGTTCAAAATTGGTGATTTGCATTTGAAAATCATCAGATTTCTTGTATGTATGATAAGAAGTGTGCTATTTGAATGATTGGAAAAGCGTATGTCAAAACATTGCATCGAGATAAAATCTTTCATCATCATCATCGTCTTATGTCGATGTTTATTTTGATGGGATTAAAATAAAAAAAATAATGATTTGGTAATCAATGAACTTTGGAATGATGTTAAAGTGTGAAATTCTGAACTACGATTGAAGTTGCATTTGAATGGGTCACATGAGGTCTCATTTGATGTTAGGTAAAGAGAGACATCATACGAATGAAAGTCTTACAATAACCTTTAATTGGGAGCTTCATAATAAGGAAGAGAAAAAAGAGAATGAGAGAAAAAATTGGATACATGAAGATTAAGAGAAAAAGATTCAGAGAGAGAGAAAGGAAAGACAGCAAAGAGATTGTGAATTACAGTTTTTTTTCAATGAAAAAGAGAGAGAGAGGCGTGATTGAGAGAGAGAATTAAAATTATTTGAAGCGAGAGCGAATGTTTTGAGAGAAAGTTATAATTACAAATGAGCTTTAGATTAATGAGATATGAGAGACTGTAACCTAAAATAGAAGTATGTACCCTTGAATCGGGCCGTTGCTACAGGACATGCAATCTGGTAAAGAATATAAAATTCTTATGAAAATTCGAATAAACTTAAATTAAATTAGATGCAAAGTAAAAGAATACGGTTAGCCTTAAAAATAGCTTAATTTCAAAGAATCTTCACTAAAACAAAAGATTTGAAGGTGTGAGTCACCTACAATTCAACATATTTTATAGCACATTTCATATCTCATAACGCTACCAACTTTTTTGTCTGATCTTAACCGCAAAACAAGCAATTTAATTCTTGTTTTAAACAACAATCAAAAACCGGCTTCTGCTTCATTTTAACTCTAACTATAACTCGTCTGCAACCAAGATCATAACTTCTTAAAAAAACACATAGACATCTTTATTAACTGAACTAACTAAGCTCAAACTAAAAATCATCTTCTTTAACTTAATTTCACATAATATAAGAAACGACTTTGATATTTTTATGAGGTTTTCCTTATCAATTTAATATAATCATTTCGTTCTTTTTGCTCTTGAGTCTGAGCCAACTTAATATATAAAATTGTGATTCAACATTGAAAAGACAAGAGAGCATAAAACCGAGATAGAAATCTACAAATTTGCATTTCATTCATAAATTTAAAGAGTTGAATCAAAATTAAAATAAAATTTAATTTAAAATAAAAAAAAACAAACAAAAAAAAGTTTAATTTTGTTTCTTTTTTATTTTAAGAGAGTGTCAAAAAAAAATTTTTTTTAGTCACTTTGTATAATTTTTGCCTAACTGATTAAAATCTTCCAAAATTATCAATCATATCCATAGTGTGAGTGTCGGTAAAGCTTCAAAAAAGTAAAGGAATTATGAAAGTTACATTTAAAATTAAAAACAAAAAAAAAAAAATGTATGAATAATGAAATATTTCAATTCTTTTTCGTTTCAAAAGGAAATGGAATGAAACGTGTTCCCCGTGTTCCTATAAAAGTGACTAATAAAAGAGTAAAGAAAAGATCAAAAGGAAATTTGCTTATACCTCCTTTGCCTTACAAGGAACGAATATTCAATATTCAAAATATATTTTTTGTCACTTTACCTTTCACATAACACGATTAATAAATAACACAGCTTAACAAAAAAAAATCGATGTCATACTATTGAGAAATCCCGAAACACCCCAAAAAGATTTTTCAATCTTGATTATTTTCCAGTTTGAAATTTTAAAATTCACTGATTCGTGTTTGTTTAATGAAATAATGAAATTTGTATGGAAAAGAGCCATTTTCCCTTTAAGTTGAAATTATTAAATATCAAAGTTTAAACTTTTCTGAGGTTAATTTTGTTCCAAAGTGTCAAGTAATTTATATTTTTAGAAAGAAGGCAAAAAGAGCTAACAGAAAATATATTTATATAGTTTGTCCAATTATATTGGGCTTTTTCAGGTAACATATACAAAAAAAGAGAAAAAACTCATTTTTTTTTTTGTATTTTTAGAACAAAATTTAATATAAATTGAATATTATGCTGGCTTATTCTGGTAAAATTTATATTTTCTGTATGCTCTTTTTGCCTTCTTTTTAAAGATATAAATTACTTGACACTTTGAAACAAAATTAACTTCAGAAAAGTTTAAACTTTGATATTTAATAATTTGAACTTAAAGGGGAAATGACTCTTTTCCATTCAAATTTCATTATTTCATAAAACAAACACGAATCAGTGAATTTTAAAATTTCAAAGTGGAAAATAATCAGGATTGAAAAATCTTTTTGACGTGTTTCGGGATTTCTCAATAGTATGACATCGACTTTTTTTTGTTAAGCTGTGTAATTTTTCATTTCAATTTTTTTTCTTCTTCTCTCATCTAACCCCAATTTATTTGATTAAAGTAAAATTATCCTCATTATGGTGAAGTGCCACAAAACGAGTTTTTCATAATTTAATTTCAATTTTATTTTAATTTGGACACGTTTTATGAATATTTGTTTTATTTTCTGGTAATATTTGGTTACACTGTAAGGAAGGTGCAATCATCAGAATTAACCTCCATTAAGAACATGTGTTACCAATATATGGGTTTTATGTGGTTTTTAAGGAATGATCATAATTGCCAATTTACATGTGTGTTCTAGGTTACCTGGAAATAGAATTTAAGTGGGATATTAGAAGGAAATTTCTTGTGGTTTGGATTAAAGCATGATGAGATGATGTTATTTCACAAATTTCATGTCACCGAATTACGAAATTGTATTTTACTTTGCATTCCTGATCTAATTGAATTTTTTGTATAAATTTTTTCATTTTAATTTAAAGTTTATTGTGTGTTATTATTAATACACCATTAAACTTTGTGTGAAGAATCGGTCAAATTTAAAAAGAAAAAAAAATTAAAATGTAAGAATAGTAAAAAAAATAGTGAACCGTAACCGTGCATCATGATAAAAAGTGCATTTATAATACCGGAATTCAGGATTTAAAATTCATTCTCATGACCGCTCATTTGATTCTTCAACATTCTCTTTCTCTCTCTCTCTCCCTCTGTCTATCTCTCTTTCTTATGATTGCACCGTATCGTTTCTAAATATGCTCTTAAAGTTGAAAATCTCGAATCTTGAACACATTTTTGGATTTTTCTCAACTGAACTCAATTCTGCAAGATAATGGCGTATATCGATTTCCAACGACAAGATCAGAATTCCGTAAAAGAGCCATGGAATGGATTATTACATGTGGGATTGCTCACACCACTTGCAGGCCCACTATTTAAATTTTAAATTGCTTGAAACGCTTTTTTGAATTTTATGTTTTCGTTTCATGTACCAAAATGACTAATACAACAGCACATACGTTCAACACCTGGGTGGCCACCATCGGATCTCGGTGACAAAATAATTTTTTGACTTTTGCGTTGCTTTAAATCATAGGAACTGTCAGAAAATGTTAAAAATCTTTCTTACAATGTTTAATTTGAACCAAGGATAGATTTAAAAGGATGTTGAAGCTCCAGCGCCACTTATGAATGGTGAAGTTCATCTCCTGCAAGCTTATAGCTTATCTGAGAAATAACTTCAAACTTAAGAAAATGCTGGTAAAAGTCAAATATCATTTATAGGTCCAAATTACTTCAATCAACTACCTCTTGAACTTAGAAAAATAACAAACACAAATGTATTTCTGAGAAAAGTTAAAAAATTTCTGCTTAATCCAGACAACTTGTCTAGATTTCTTTGAATCTGGGAACATATCTAGCCTTTTTCTTTTTTTTTTGGTTTGGTCTTTCAGGGCCGATTTTTGTCGTCCTGAACAATCAGTTGATTACCCTACTTGCTAATGCAAAATAAATTGATGATCACAAAACATCTAAATTTTATTAATACCAAATGAAATAAATAAACGAAATCTCTAAATGATCATTGAAAGAAATTTGTCCAAATCCGTCCGTGATTTGAATGAACAGACGGTACGAACAGACCTATTAGAACATTTTATTCAAATAAATTCACGATATAATAAAAAAATATTAAAAAAAACAAAAAAAATTCTCTTACACAAATTAAATTGTGATTATTGAGTGCAAAATTAAAACGTTCTTTTTTTTCTCTCTCCAAGTTTTTTTTTTCATTTAAATGTTATTACTCCTCATTAATTTTATTCAAAATTAAAAGTAACAAATTAAAATGCTACTTTTTTTACATTTTTATTTAAAATTTACGAGCATTAAAAAATTAGCATAATTAAAAAAAATACCAAATTAATGCGACTCCTTTCGTTACTCTTTTTTTTTATTTTTCTTAGTATTTTCCTTAGAGTTTTTTTTCATTTCATTCATTTACAATAAAACTGTATTGATATAAGTGCGCCAATAAGCAATATAAATAAAAGAAGGAAAAAAAACTTTTAAATTTTAAATCCCTTTAATTTCCTTCGATTCACCCCTCGTTCATTGATACGAAACTTTTTTTTTCTCATTTTAAATTCTTTTAATAATATAAAAAAATATATAAAAATAAAAAAAAGGATGAAATAATAAGTGAACAAGTGTTTTATTGCCCTTTTTTAAAACCTTTTCCATTTGAATTTACTGCATTGTACTAAAATATGTAATTGTCACTTACATTTTACTTCTACTACAAGAATTTAAGGTACTGAACTACATTTAAATCGAATTAAGGGATTATGCGTTTTCTTTGATGAAAAAAAGGCTGTGGTATGACTTTAAATTAAGAGTGAAAACATAAATAAATGTAACAAAGAAACATCTTTTGTGATTTTAATTGTAAGGAAATTTTTTAAGAATATGAAGAAAAAAGGACCTGTTGGTCACTAATTAACCGATTTTTGATAAATTTGCAATGCAATTTATCTTGTAATTGAAATAAAATTGAGTTTTATGTTTCGATAGTGAGTTTTTCTAAGAAATTTCAAATTGATGAACATTTTCAGGAATTTTAAATTTCATCTCACACAAAATTTAAACGAAATAAAACGCAAACTTCAATATCAGCAAAGTACGTTTTACATCCTCATTACAACGATATCTCACACTTGCAAAGTATGAACAAGAATCATAATGTAATGCATATTAACTTCAAGTACATCACACACACACACACTTTATATGCACATTGTGTATTGTTGATGTAAAACGCAATCGCAATCAGCATAAAAAGAGACAGCATTTATATTTTAATACACAAAACACCATTCATAAGTAAAATAAAGTGCCTATAAAGTACCCAATATGTGTGTGTATATTGAAAACTGGAAAAGTCATATACCTACTTCACTTACTTTGGATGCTGTGCGTAAAGGAGATTTTTGTATAACAATTGCATACAATACATTTATATTGAAATGAGATTTGTATACAAATGAGAAAGAGGAAAATTATACATTTTGCGCTTCTTGTTGCTTATTGCGATACAAAAAAAAATATATAAAATATAAAATTATTATACACACATAAAAGAGATGTGCCGATGTCATGCCGCGTGTACTTGTCTTAAAATTTTATTGCAGTACTTTTGGCAGTATGATATAAGCATCCAAAGAAAGCGGTCATAATAAAACATTTTAACAGTAAATGTTGCAAGTAAAATTTTTTTACATAGAAAAGGAGGAAGAAAGAATACGAAGAAATTTTCGAACGCGAATCGAGGAATACATTTAATAATAAAAAGGGTGCAATTTTTTGTTGTTGTTACTTTTGGCACGAGTTGTCGTGAAAATATTGTTATTGTTTGAACGTGTGCTGATTTCTTCAGTGAAATAAATCAAAATTATTTCTTGACCGATATTTTATTTTAAATTAAAAAAAAATTGATAAGAAACAAAATGTTTTTTTAAAAAAATGATATTTTCTAAAAAAATGATAAATGAAAATTAAAACATGATTAAAATTCATTAAAAAATTAAAAAAAAAATTTGCATTTAAAATTAAAATTTAAAAAAAAAGTGAATTTTAAAGAAATTTTTAATGGATCACCACGGTGGAACTTATGCCTCACCGTGGGCAGCTGTCTTATCACATCATGCAATGCCTGGTGCTGATCATGCAGGATTTGCAGCAGCACATCACAGTAATTACAGTGTTCCTATGGATTTACATGTTCCTCAAACGTTTTCCTATTACAGGTGTGTTTTTTAAAAAATTGAATTAAAGAAAATTTTTAAAAAATATTTAAATTGTGTAAAAATATTTAAAAAAAAGTGATTTGAACATGAATAATTTTTGAATTAACTTATCCGTCGGAGATTAAAAAAATTGTATTGTGATTATTCGTATTAAATCTTAATAAAATGTTTTCATATTTTTATTTTCAGATATCGTGATGATCCTTTTTGTTGGGCTGAAAGGTAATTTAAAGTGATTTTTAATTCAAAAAGTGTAAAAATTAAAAAAAAAATAGGATAAAATGGAAAAAAGTTGTAAAAAAATTGAAAAAATTGTCAAAAAATTGAAATAAATATCAAACAAAAAATTAAAAGTTTAAGGAAATTTTTCATTAAAACTCTTTTATTGTTATTTTTATTGGTAGTATAAAAGTTTTTCAAAAAAAAAAATTAATTAATTTAAATTCATCAGGCAATCGATATTTTTTCAATTAAAAAAATAACTTTAATTGTAGAAATTTTTCAGTAAAAATTCTTTGAATGACATAAACGTAATCAATGTAACTTAATTGTGCACTAATTGTAACAAAAAAACTGAAAAATTCTTTAAATGGAAACTATAATTGATATAAGAAAATTATCACGAATCAGTAAAGACAACAAAAAAACTAAAAAATTACATATCCAATTCAATTCCAATCAATTGTCCCATAAGTGCATTTCTAATGAATTAAACTGTTATTAATCTTATACAGATAAAAAAACTCAAAAATTTTTTTTAAATAATTTTTCTTGTTGACAAGAAGTGTATGCCTGCGAGAAGTTAAAATCAATTTGAACAAATATCTCTATAATATATGACAGAATTAACATCTCATGGGATGTCGTGTCAATTGAATATTAAGTGAGGAAAATTGTCTTACATCAACCTGTGAGTCCGTCTTACAGTTGAAAAATAAAAACAACAACAAAAAAAAAAAAGTTGTTTATTATTAATGGTGATCATGGAGTGGAGTGTAGTGAAACATGTGCCTTTACAGTTTATAAATTGAATAAATTGTATAAAACTATTGAATTATTATTATTGAAAACCTGTATGACTAGGCGCCTTCTGTCAATTTTTTACACCTTTTTAATTTCATCTCATGTTTAATTCATTGATAGTTTAATTAATTCATTGGCTAAACCGTTTAACCTTTCATTTGATTTTTCATTTATACAGGAAACCAACGTTGGAAGAAGTACAAGCAGCGAGTTCAGCAAATCAACGGTAAGTTTTTTTGCTTTGATTATGTTAAAATGTGAAAATATATAAATATTTAATTATTATTCAGTGAAAAGTTGTTAGAAAAGAGGATTTTAATGTGAATTTCTCTTAATGAATGAATGGTGATGAAATAAGAGAGAAATTGATTGAATTAAGTGAATTTGTAGTGAAAATTTCAATGTAGGACAGTGATAAAAAAATTAAATCTCATTGAACTTAAGCCCAGAATTTGAGACAAGCTTAAATGCAATTGAACAATGTATAGCTCAGATTTTTACATACATTCTTCAAACAGGATCTCATTGGTGATTTTTCTTCAACTCAAATATGACCAAAGAATAGTAATAGTGATGGTTAGCGTGTTGAACTATCAATCTCAAGGTTGGCAGTTCGATTTTCGCTTTGATCATGAGGCTTCGCAATCTCAAATGTCCCTTTTTGCGCTTAATCAATTTCAGATAAACGCTAGATAAAGGTGTCGACTGCTTACGATGAGATAATAAAATCTAAGGCCCTCTAATGATTATTTCAGGTTTTCACAATAGTCCTGACTGGTGGCCTGGGTGCGATCTTTATGGTTCTTATTATGGAAACTTATTAGTTATGGGTCCTTTAAATTTGAATTAACGTCAAACTTTCACGAGTCCTAGAGTTGAAAATTGAAGAAAACACATTTTCTGAGTTTATCTTAATCAATCTCAATTGAAATTTGGCGAGCCCCCGGGAAAAATTGATACCACATTTCATTTGCGGACGAAAAAGACTTTACTTCAGAGCCTCAGAATTTAAAAAGACCCTAAGTTCATATTTAAATTTAAATAATCAAGCAATTCATTTTGAAAAAAGTCACTTGTTGATATGAAATAAAATTCACATTAATATTCTTCTCTTGATTGATAGTCAAAAAAAAACTTAAATAACTGTCGATATTTGAATTCCATATTGTCACACATAAAATTATCATCATGAAAAGTTTTAATTCCCATATCAAATTGATCAAAATATATTTTATTATAGAATAGAAATAGTCACAACTATATAAAATAAAATTATTATTATAATATATTGGATAGTAAAAAATTTATTTACATAGGCAAGTCACTGTCCTGTTCTGAATATTTATTATGTTTACAGAACATCATAATGATATTTACACCACAAAACACCCTTTTCCATAGATGTAGATTTCGTTTACAATTTTCACGTAGAATCATTCATATTATTATTATTATTATAATCTCTCTTTTATGTTGAAACTAGAGGTATATAGAGAAATATTCTTCTTTATGTATATGATATTTGTAATGACGAACAACAACAGGGAAAACGTGTACCTACTTAAGAGTCGAGTCGAGAGTTTTGTTTTGCTGTTGTGTTGCTGAGGCGTGGTTTTTATATCAGAAAATTGTTAAAACCAATCACGTTCTCTTGTATATTGACTATCATCATACGTGAAATTTATATACATAAAGGATTTTCTCGTCTCCTCACTTCTTTTCTTCGAATGTATTTCATCTCGTATAATATATTTTTAATACTTGTTGTTGTTGTTGATATTTAAAGAAATTTTTTGTTTAAAGCAGAATTTGGTAGTTTAACACTCTTCTTTGTTGTGGCATAAAGTCACGTAACGCCCATTCAACGATTTGACACGAACACCCGTGTATCGTATGCAGTTAAGTTTGAAAGCACTGGTGGCTCACGTGTATATTTACACGGTTAAATTCTATAGATGTATAGGAATTCCTTTTTATTTTTCTCCAAAAAACTAATTTTGTAATGCTACCTTCGTTTCTTCACCATCCAATACGTGTGTATGGAAAAAGGGCCTCAACTCTTAAATATATGTAGGTTATGTGTGATTCAAAGTGTATCAGCATCATGCAGTTACATTTGTGACGGGATTAATATCGCACGTATTCCTTGTTGTTTTGTGTCTTTTTTATATATATATTATTAGTGTATTATCATCATTATTATTATTCTTTTAACCATTGTATTTGGTAGAAAAATACCAAGAGAAAGTCAGCTGATTGATACAAAATACTTTTCACCCTCTGTTCGAACTGTCCTCTATCATCGGTTTTTCTGCAAAAATTTATATACAAAAGGCTACTTCTACTATTAACTAGGACGTGCTCCGTCTGTATATACTTCAAAAATATACTACACAGACATTTTGATAGGATAGATAAGTGGATGATAGTAGACAGGAGAGATTGCATTGTTCGTCTAAAAACACGGCGATGTGCATTGAATTTTGATTAAAATTTTTTTTCCGTGTGTGTATTTTTATGATTTTATTGATAAAAAAACGGATAAAATTAAAGTGTGTGTATGTGTGTGACCAGACACACACATTAAATAAACAGATAAAAAAAAATAAACCGGAAAAATGATAATGAAAAATTACAAGTGATAATTTTTGGTTCACTTTTGAAGAACTTAAATAAAAACATTGAATTAAAAAAGTGAAATTGAATCCCCTTAAAAATTAAAAGAAAATAATGATTCCATATCCAGCTGCAATGGCAATGGATTACATGGGATATCATCAACAACAGCAATTTCATCATCACAGGCAAATGGTGGCTGGTGCTCCTCCTGCCTCAGCATCTTTTGCCCATTCTTGGTTGGTACCGAGTCAGGATTTGTACAGCGCTGTTACATATAATCAATTTTCTAGTAATCAACCTGTCACACACAAGCCAGAACCGATTATTGATCCACGGCATGTTGAATTTCAAGTTTTTTTTACTTGAATTTTTTTTTTTTATATAACATAAGAAATTTTTTTGCATCGTTTTTGAGTGAAATGAGTGAAAAATATTCAACTTCATTGTAATAAAATTTTCTCTGAGATTGATTCAAATATTTGAATAACAAATAATAGAGAAAAATTTCCAATTTTTTTAACTTTCATTTGATCAGTGACATAAAAACCACAAAAAGTTTTAAATTTCTTACAATTATTTTTTGTTATTTTCATAAGAAATTTAACCTTGATTTTCGATTTCATGCCTCGTTGCATTAATGAATTTTTAACTGGAATTTAGTTTAATTTTTTTTCTCACACACGACCAATAATGACAAAGCTGAAAATTGTATTTTTTTTCTGAATATTTTCGTAATTTATGTGAATGAAATTCTCTCATTTAAATAAAATTTAATTTAAAAATAAAATGTATAAAAACAAAAATTATTTGAATCAAATCAGATCAAATCAAATTCAAATCCAATAAAGGATGAAAAAAAGAGTGTAATCTGAATTACGCAGTTGATTAAAGTGGAACTTGTCTTATTTAATCAAAATATTGTGAGATTAATGGTGTTTTTATATTAAATTACAGTTTAAATGAATGAATGAATGAAAACAGAATGACTTTTGATTTTTAATCCAAATTCTTTTACATTTTTAATCGGTGTGTGGGTAACATTTCACATGTGAACTTTACCAGTAAAAACATAACCACACAAAAAAAACATGCATGAACTTGCTTAGAAAATTGATTAAAATTCAGAAATTTCAACTAATATTACATTTATTTTACTTTTTTTTTCCATACAGTATTCTCGAATTACGAAAAGAGAAAAGTCGTGATGCTGCACGGAATCGACGTGGAAAAGAAAATTACGAATTTTATGAATTAGCTAAAATGTTGCCATTACCTGCTGCGATTACAAGCCAACTTGATAAGGCATCTATCATAAGACTGACAATAAGTTACCTTAAATTAAGAGATTTTTCTCAGCATGGTGATCCATCGTGGACAAGGGAAACACTCTCATCTAGCAGTAAAATATTGAAAAGTAAGTTAATTTTCTATTTTTATTTAACATTTTATTTCGGACAAATAATAAATAATCATAAAAGATTAAGAGAAAGTATGTTAATGATAATGACCATATAAAAATACATTCAAATAAAGGCGTGAAATGCATTTTATGGATAAATTCATTACTGATTACCTCCCATATTCGTTTATTTGAAATCGATTTTATTTTGATGCATCATGAATAATAATACTAACAATAAAAATTGTGAAATAAAATAAAAATTCCCCTGATCAATACATTTTTATGTGTGTATCAAGTACAAGTCAAAGGGAAAATAAGCTCATTTGAACTCATAAAAGGATAATAATCATTATAATTTTCTGCATTCTTGATGAAGTTTATCCTTTCTATTTTCTTTTTCTTCATTTTCATTAATTTTAGTACAATATGATGTGAAAATGATGGGCATTGAACATCGACGTAGATTAACACAAACAAGACTCAATGCCAATAAAATTGAATGAATTTTCATTTGGGGTTGATGTTTTATGAAAAAAAAACCAAATTTACAAAACTCAATGTCAGAAGTAAAGTGTAAGAAACTCAAAATGATTTTTCCACTTGTTGATGAAACCTTTTTCTTTCAGTAAAACATTTTACTCGGCATCGACTCTTCAATCTTATTCAATTGCATGACTTTTAAATCAAGATTAGCTCTATGATTGGGATCTTAACCATGACTAATATTTTAGTCAATAAATATAAACAAGCTCCACCAAGGACTCAATGTTTCTTTTGTGTTCATACTATTTCAGCCGAAGTTTCCATAGTAAGCACCTTTTTTCAATGATCTAACGATGTGGGACGTACAATTTACTCTGTCATCCGATCCTGTCGTCCTTAGGTTTCAAACAACAACCTTTTAAAATCCAAGAAGGGTTTTTTTATGTATTCTAAGTAAACTTTAGCACATTTTGAACCCGAAAAACACAAATTAATGTTCATGCCCGGGACTAGATTCGAACTCCCGTCTCAGGATTCTTACCAATCATACCAGTCAACGAACTCCCTTTATTATTGTTAGTCATCATTTTAAGGCTCACCCTGTATGAGAACATAAAGCCTATAAAAGTTGCATATGGTTTTCGATGAAGGCTTATTATGGCTGAAAAGTTTTAATCTACAGAACGTTGATCTTTCTGCTCTGGATCCATAATTATCAACTTTTGTAAGTCGTAGCATCAAAATTTTCAGGTTGACTGAAACACAACTAAAATTTAATCTCCAAAATCTAAGATATCCACAAATTCAATATCTTTCCATTTCTTTAATATTGACCATCATTTATCACGCCTTAATCCAAAGCATTAATAAACCTTCACATAAGCTTCATTTAAAGTGCAATTTCTATTCATGACGATTGCACCTTTTATATCATCTTTTTTATTATTATTTTCTTTTCTTTCAATTTCACAATAATCATAATCATAATAATAATTTAACAACCTTCAGAAAAAATATTTCATGCGATTTTTTTATTATGATTTTCCATTTCATTTAGTGCTTACACACACACAGACCACCTCCAACCCCTCGGATATCTAAATTGAATAAATATGTCTTGATGCCCTTTGGTCATTCATTGTTTAACTCATAAAAAAGAATTTTATGATTATGTTATTACATTTATTATATGAAAAATATAAAATGTGAGTGTGAATTTCTATTTTTCGTATGTTTTTATTTTTGGGTATAAAGTCAAGGTCCAGACAATTGCCTTCCAGTGTTATTTTTTTTTGTATTAATATTATGATTATTACTGGACTTTAGCTATTATTTGAGGTGAAAATAAAAGAAAATTGTTATTTTTTGTAATATTGTTTTGTTTTCATAAAAGAAAAGAAGAAAGAAAATGAAAAGTGTGAAAATATTTATTTTTATTATAAATGGACTTTTATTTTTCTTGATATCGAAGAAATTTTACGTGAAATGAACAGCTGAGACACTGAAATGTGAAAAAAATGCATTGGTCCATACAATTGGTTATGATTTATGTCTTTTACGAATCGATATGAATTCGACTTCAGAGTCAAGGATATATGATTTATGGAAAAAACTGAACATATGTGACAAAATATGTGCTGTGGCATATCAACATGTTATTTTATTATTATTATTATCAATATTTTCTTTACTTTTTACATGGATTATGTGTCCAAGGCAAAAAAAAAGAAGAAAATATAAATTTCCCAAAACATTTGTCAAATAGTTTTTCATGTCACACTAGAAAATTACGTAAGAAAAGAACCATAATTTATCATGTATTGTCTCCCCCTTCTGGTCTAACAAATAAATAAACAACAATATGAAATATGACAAAATTAGCCTAGTAATTCGTATTATTATCGTTCCGACTTTCTGCCTCTTCTTAAATTATGTAATTTTTTTAACATGATTTTTTTTTGTAAGAAAAACAAACTGAGTAAGAGCAAAAAATTTGCAAAAGTATATTAATCTTGATAAACAGAGAATTATTCTTCTTGTTCAAATCATCATAATAGAAACCACAAAATAAATTGGAAAATTGAGATGGATAATTTGCATCAATATTGCCTCGAGTCATATCAAAGCGATAAATTATGACAGTTAAGACAATAAATTAAGAGTCAAAAAAGAATTATATTTTTTTTTCGCAAATTTGATTAATGTCAATTCATTTATTATTTATTACACACCCTCCTCCTTCTGCATTTATTTACTTTCATCTCATAATAATTGTGTAACAATATTAGACCTCATTTGTAACAAAAGACTAACTCAATTAACACCATTTAAGAGTATTTGAAATGTTTATTTGATTCCATATTTTATTTTTTTTGTGTGTCTTAATTAGGTGCATCAGCACGTCGTACCGCAGCTGGAATGGCGATGGAACTGTTTGAACAGCATCAGGGCACCCACATTTTACAGAGTTTGGATGGTTTTGCGTTAGCAGTTGGGGCTGATGGCAGATTTTTATATATTTCGGAAACGGTTTCCATTTATTTGGGATTATCACAGGTGAGTTACAGTCACAAATATTGATTTTTCCTGTGAAATTTCTATAATTTTCTATTCAGACGAGTATTATAATGAACTGAGTGAAGAAAGTTTATTTTATCATGTGAAAATATTTCTCTACTATGAATATGTGGATGATGATGATGATGATGTGTTTTCCTTCCTCGACAATAACCGACGTGATCAAAATATTTATTAATTTTTTTTTTATTTTGTTTATTTGTGGATGTGAATGAATTGAATAGTCAAACCTTGGTGTGGTTCTCGTTGCCATAGTCGTTTTATCTTTCAATTCAGCCATTTTTGAATTTATTTACTATGACGTTATGTTATTTTAAAGAAGAATTAGATTTAATTAGGGATATTTTTGGGAAAATGTCCATGAGACTGACAAAATTCGTTCATCATGGTCTTTGGAAAGAGAATCAATTTCCATTCACCTCATTTGAAGCATTGGTGTATGATACTATTGCAGAAATGACGCTTATTCACTACCATGTGGTTCGTCTCAAAAGTCATTAGGGGTTTAAACTTCTTATTAGAAAAAGGTTCTTTTTCTGAGCTGTGATCGAACGAGCCTTTAAAATGAGTTTCTATGAGAAAAATGTTCACTGAATTTCGCTCTTAAAAATTAAAGTCTTGAGAAATGAGACCTAAAAATGCCCCCTAGTTAATATTCAACCCACAAGACGAAAGAACTCTCCCACATTATTTCAATTGATTGATTCTAAATATTTTTCATGATGACTTTTGAAATTACATTTTTTAAGTCAATTTTATAAACAAAATTATTCCATTTTACTTCAATATAATTTCAAAACCATAAAAAATTACACCTAATAAAATCAAAGTTATTTTTTCACACCCAATATTCACACGGCATGATTTGAATATTGAATGACATCCAAAAAAAAAACTATTTTGTAAGAAAAATGCATTCTACTGCATTTTCTTATAAAGAAACTTCCTTACAAATGTATATGAAAAAAAATTTCATTATGTATAAAAAAAATTGGTTTTTGAATTGAAGCAATTGAATTTAAAATGAGCAATTTATATTCCAAACGTTGAGTTGCTTAAAATGAAAGAAAAAAAACATTTTTCATTGAATTTGGCACTTCATGATCCAAATATTGGTTGAGAATGAGGAAGTTCAGTTTTTTTTAATTGTGAATTCAAATTCAAGTTTCAAAGAAAAAAAAATAGTGAAATAATTTTTCATCTCATATTAAATTAAATTCATTGTATGTAAAAATTCCTTGAAAGCAACATTTTTCTTCTTTATTTCGATTCAAAAGTAAGTTGTATTAATTTAAAGTACATAAGAAAAACGCATGCGCTTAAAATAAGGCAACAAAAGCCTTATAAAATCACCCAAAAGCAACAGAATACTATAACTTACGTCTATGTATAAAAAAATGGTGTGAAAAATATAATTTTTGATCTGCGCCTTGTGTCTGTATTGTGTTTTAGCTCACTTACGTGTGATATATGAGATGAGAGATATAAAATATTTCATGTTTTTAACCACGCCTTGACTTTAAATATAACATTTTTTTTCATTTAAAATTAAAAATGGCTTACTTTTGCATATTAAATGATAAAAATTCCCTTCACAGGTCGAATTAACTGGAAGCAGCATCTTCGATTATGTCCATCATGGTGACCATGCTGAAATCGCTGAACAACTTGGTCTCAGTCTGTCCAGTAACAGCAATACTGGTATGAATTCACCACATTCAATCCATTCAGATGATCCTGGCACTTCACATGGCACACACAATCCAGATGGTAAGTTGTCTTGAAAAATGTTTTAAATTTTCCTTTCAAAGTATTTTTTTTTGGTGAATGTGAACGTGTTGTCAGTGATTGACCCAATAAAGTAAGAACACAATTGATTTTGGATGTGTGTGAGTATTTGTAAACCGACTTCCTTTACGGTTAAACAAAAGTTATTTGTCTGGAAAACGTTCAATAGAAATGTTTGTGATGTAACGTGAGTTGAAAATTAAAAAAGAATCTTAAATGCGTTTGTGTGTGTGTGTGTGTGTGTGTGTGTATTAAACAGACACGGTAGTCATAATAATAATCATAGAGAAATTGCATGGGATGAATATTCCAAGCACACACAAAAATAAAAGCAATCCCCTTAAACGTACATTCATTGAAAACAGACACACACACATTCATATGATAGCAAAAAAAGAGACTAGACGTGACTTTGATATTGACCATGGAGGAAGAATTTTCTACCTTTTTGTCTATTCAAGTCTAGTCTTTGGAACTCTCTTTTTCTTTTCATCAAACAAAAACAAAACTTTTTTCTGGTGATCATCAAAATCGTCATCATCGTCGTGAATTTAGCTAAAACACGTACACATACACGTGAATTGTGTGTGTGTGTGTGTTCATTCATTCTTAAAACTTAAACAATTGTCTAACAATATTAAAAAAAAAAATACTCACATGAATGAGGACAAGACGTGGGAAAGTCATTTTCTTTCATACGTGTAGAATTTAAGCTCTAAAATTGTTTCTATTGTAATACATGAAAAAAAACCATAATAATGAATAGAAAAGGAAATGCACGTAAAGAGGTGAGGACTTGAATCATAATCATAATGAAAATGATAACACTGACATTGAAAATTAGAGTAAATTTTTTTACCAGAATGAATTCGTGTCCGTTATATAAAAAAAAAATACGATCAAGCACGTTCAATTCATTCAATTTGTGAACTGATTTTTAAAATTCCTATATCTATTGAATGTATATAAAAATAAAATTTATCGATTTTTCATTTTAATTTTGTCACATTTTTTTGTTTCTTTTTATGTCTGGTTGAATTTAAATTCATATAGGATAAAGATTCAATAAAATGAAGCACGTTTCTCTTTAAATGTTCTATTTTTTGAACCTGACTAAAGTTATCAACGACCTTGCCAACCTCGAGAAGGTATAATACATCTCTCGACACTTCTCAATACGTGTCAGGGGTCATAAAAGATTTTTTTCGTCTCGTAAATCATATAATCGATTCGCAGTGCATATTACACTCGAGGCTTTCAAGGTCGTTTATGAGTTCATCCACAATTTCAGCCTGGAATTTTTCTAAATTATTTTCATTGAAATAATTTCGCTCGTTTTAATTAAAATTTAAATTCAGTTTCAGCCCAGATGACAATATCTTCAAACAGTGCATATAAGGGATATGATCGAGCTTTCTGTATTCGAATGAAATCTACACTCACAAAACGTGGATGTCACTTCAAATCATCAGGGTACAGGGTAAGATGATATTTCCCTTATAATTCTTATTATATTATTGTTGTGTTATCGTAATTAAGGTTTCTTCTTAAAATTGAATTAAACTAGAATAAGAACGCGAAATAAATTTTAAAAAAATCACTTTCACTCATTAAAATACGATATTTTTCGACAGGCTTCTGAGGAGGCAAACGAAAAGTTGACGGTTGTTAACTCGGGTGGGAAAGGCGGTAAAGCAACCTCAAATCATTATGTGGTACGTATCAATTAAATCAGTTTGGTCTTTTTTTTGTCTTAAATTCCATCACAATTTTTACTAGAAATTTTTTCTTGATTAATCGCATGATCAAATTCTTTGTTTTTGATAGTAATTTTTCTTTTAATTGTGATAGAAAGTCTAATTTTAAATTATTTACCATCACGACTGGTTCAATTGATTGTACAATTAACAAAAAAAAAATAAATTACATGCATGCTTAAATTTAACAGTAAACCACTATTTTTTAATCAAATTCTGATTTTTTCTTGAAATTTAAAGGTCGTCTTGGTACTTTGTCGTCTAAGAACTCAATATAATTTTACTCAATCAAAAAAATCTCAACCACAATTGATGGGTATTGTTGGCTTGGCAGTCGCATTACCACCACCATCAATTCACGAAATAAGACTCGAATGCGATATGTTTGTTACAAGAATTAATTTCGATTTTACTATCGCTCATTGTGAACCTAAGTGAGTATTTGATCACTATTTTTTGAACATTAATTTTAACTTATCATACATTTCATAGAGTAACAGAGCTCCTTGACTATACACCCGACGAGCTAGTTGGACGCAACATTTACTCCCTATGTCATGGTGAAGATGCGCCTAAATTGAGAAAGTGTCATCTTGATTGTGAGTGGAATTCACTGTAAAACTTAACTGTGAAATTTATTCTTTCATTTTTAATTTAGTAATCAATAAAGGTCAAGTCTTGACACATTACTACCGTGTCATGAACAAAAATGGTGGATTTACTTGGATTCAGACATGTGCCACTGTTGTTTGTAATTCAAAGAATGCTGAAGAGCAAAATATCATTTGTGTAAATTATGTTATAAGCAGGAAAGAAAATGCAAATTTGATTTTAGATACGTGTCAAATGGAACCAGTGAAATCTGAGGAAATTGAAAATCCGGGATTAGAACACAATAAATCAGATTCACCTGGAAGTGGACCATCAAATGATGGCGTTGGAAGGCATAACAGGAATCCTGATTTGAAAGGTGTTACTAAGACAAAAAGTCCAGAGAGGAGAAATCGGAAGGCGAATAACAGTGAAGGGAATGTGAATTCAACAAATTTGAGTAGTGCAACATCAGCCGTTAAAGGTGTGGAAGAGGTAACAACTCCAGTTGCAAGTACAAGAGGAAGAAAAAGGAAAATAAAGTTTGTTCCAACAAAGGAGGATGTTGAAGGTCCAAATACGAAAGTTGCTAATATTGAGCAAAATTCTGACGTAGTCTCATCTGAACGAAATGAAAGCTCGGTGAGTTAAATTTCATGATTTTTTTTGTTACAGCGAAAAATTTGAGTGTTAATTTCAGGTCAAAGATTTAGAACATGCAATGTCAAAACATCTCCCAGCCACAACAGACTTCAGCACAGATACACTTCTAAAACAACAACAATCGGACAAAACTGGTAACGCAATTCAATGGAATGGCCATAACACTTCTCAATTTCAACAACAAAGTCAAGGTACAATGCCTGCTACTGCGTTATTGAGACAACTTTATGCCAACCGTGAGAGTGTCATTCGCGCTACAAGTTCTCGATCTGGATCTGGTTTCTATCCAGGTAACATTTCAATACTTTTAAATACCTTTTAAATTTAAAAAAATAAAATTTCAACTTACTTTTCAGACACAATTCAATCGAGTGCATTACCAACACCACCTGGTAGTGAATCGTCATATGACACACAATACACCACCTTGCATCATCAAGTCCAGAAACCGGGTGATGCTTTTACAAATCTCGTTTCAGCTTATGGATCATATTCATCAGCAGCTGCCATGGAATACCAAAATGCAATGACCCCACCTTCGTCAGTTTCTCCAAGAGACACATCATCTCATCATGGTAAATCACATTCAAGTGGTAACAATTCAAATATTCCTAGCACTTCATCTGGTTATGACTACATTTCATCAGTTTATGCTGAGCAATCAGAATCGTCACTTCCACCTTTACCGTTAAAACCACAAGCTTATTCTGCAGCTGCAGCAGCGATGCATCACAGCTCAATCGCTGAAGGTTATGGTTCAATAGATCAATCGCAATATTTCCCACATCCAACAGGATTTCATTTGTATCATAAAGGACAGGGTTGGTACTCAACACCAACGTAAAAAAATAATTTGAGCGTACATTTGTAAAAATTATTAAAGTTTTTAGTTAAAAAAATTGTTTCTCATTGTTAACTTTTTGTTAAAACTGTTTCTTGCTTTCTGAAATTTCCATTTCATTATTTTCATGAAATCAAAATTTTGTAGTTAGTCAAATCAAAAATAAGTTAAATTTATTTTCCTCTCAATGTAAAATATCTTAAAAATAAGAAAATCTATCTAACTAAAAAAATACTTGATCAGAATATTAGTTCTGCTTATCAAAAAATTTTCTATAAACTTTTTAAATAAAAATTTTCAGCTTTTCAAGGATAAAAAGCTCTGTTACAATAAAATATTAATAATATACATGTGTCCTGTAAATAGCAGTAAATACGATTTTAAGAGAAAATATTAAAGTAGCCAATAATAAGTTCGTTGTTAACTTCAGATTACTTACAGCCAAGCCAGTATTAAATTCAAAAGTAACGTATTTTAAATTTGTATAGTTCTTAAATTATTTATGAAAAATTCAATGCAATTTTAATCATTTTACAAAAATCAAATAAATCTTCTTAACTAAAAGTGGAATTTTTCTTTTAAAACTGATATGAGGTGAGTAAAAGTGAATGATTTTGGAACATTGTTTTTTTATTAATATTATTATTTTTCACAATAAAAAATATTGACAATAAATTGAACGAAAATCAAATTGGAAATTAATTAAATTATAAGGACTTGAGTACAGTTTATTCTTTTTCATCTTTTTCCGGTTTGTCCTTTTTATGTGACTTTTTATCTTTTTTGTCCTTGTCCTTGTCTTTATCTTTACTATCCTTATCCTTATCAGATTTATCTTTTTTACGATCTTTATCCCTACTCTTGGAACGCTTCTTGTCCTTGTCCTTCGATTTTGATCGTTTTCGCTCCCTACTACGAGATCTTGGTCTCTTGGAGCGTTCCCTTGAACGTGATCGTGGTCTTTTGGAACGTTCTCTGCTTCTTGAGCGTAGTCTCTTTGAAGTTCCTCGTTCAAAGCTTCTAGATCGACGACGTATTCTATCCCTACTTCTAGATCTTGGAGATCTACTGCGTCGTCTTTGCATTCTATCATTATTTCGATCCATTTGACGTCCCATATCTCGCCGATCTCTATCCTGAAAACCTCTTGGCGAGTTTTGTGATGGATGTGCATTCATATGCGAAGGAATACCCATTGGACCACCTGGTCCACCCATATTCGGAAGCATATTCATACCAGGAGGCATTCCCATTCTAGGTGGCATACCACTCATTGGACCTGCCATACCAGGTGGAGGCATATTTTGTGGTGGTAACATATTAGGACCAGGAGTAAGTTCTTTAATACCACTTGGACCCCAATTAGGATTACCACCGCCCATCCATGCCTGTGAATCTTGTGTCGGCTCATATTGATTCATGTAATTATATTGATTTTCTTCGTAAAATCCAGGTTCATTAATTGGTGGTCCTTGATCATCCATGCCAAAACCACGATTCATTCTACTGTATTCACGTCGATCAGCTGTCATTACTTGAATCACATTCTCTTTTGGTTGTTGTTTTGAGGGTGAATCCTGACCATCTTGATTCATATCATTTGGATGCATTTGTTGATCACGATTATGATGATGGTGATGATGATTCTCCCCACCACCACCAATGACATTAATATGACCCGGATGTCGAAAACGGGGTGGTCCAAATCGTCTTGGCATGAATCCTCCTGGTCCATTCATATTTGGCAGTGGCTGAGTTACATGTTGAGACAATCCGGCCAATCCAACTCCACTTTCACCAACTCTAAAACGTTTCTGACGCTCACAATACGCTCGCCACGTATCTTCATTAAAACCATAATTGAAATAATCAGTTATATCTGCACCTGGTTTTCTCCATGGTTTATCTTCCAATGAATCTATGCTAAATTCATGTGCAGCAACACCAGCAATCGTTCCCACAGATTCAAATTCTTCAATGTTAAATTTACCAGCTGGTTGTTTGGCTCCTGCAGCATTTGGAGCTCCAGGTGCAATTTGACCACGATGTTTAATGTAAGTAGGACCTGACTTGATATCACCAATTACAACATTTATATCGTCATCATCGTCACTATCCGAATCCTCGTCATCATTCTCATCAGTTCCTTTAGTTTCTTGTGCATTATCTCCCCCCTCAAAATCAACTTCAGTATCACCTGGTTCTTGAAAAGCCTCTTGCATTGTATCATCTTCGACATCCCCAGGTGCAGGTTGAAACTGATTATCGTCATCAATTTCAGGTTCAGCATCCTAAAACCAAATAAACGTAATCAACATCAAATATTAACTTATTTCAAGCTCAAATTTTACCTGATCCTCATTTTGACCAGATTCTTCTTGTATATTATCTTGTTTAGGTTTACTTTCTTTTAATTTTTCGGGTTCAACATCTTTATCTTTTGCCGCCGGTTCATCACTCTTTTCTTTGCCTTCAGAATTTCCATACAACCAGCTCTCATCATTTTCATCTTCCATGATTTAAGTGTCCTTTAAAGGTTATTTTAATGGATTTTTGTTAATTTAAGTACAAAAATCCAGTGAATATGCTTTAAATTTTATATTATTTTAAATTTACACGCTTTTTTTCTTATTAATTTTGCATTTTATGCTTATATTTTGACATTTCATGACACATTTCGTGTTGAAGGAAACACAATTTTTTGAAATGGAAAATGAAACATTACGGATGAAGTTGAATTTTGAAATTAATTATGACGATTTCCGATATTTTGTGGCTTTAATTGAAAAAATCAATGAAAATTATTTCCAAAAGCATTTTTTCGGTCAAAAATTTACGGTACAACATGAAAAAATTATTTTAGGATAAAATTTGAATTGGATCCTCTCCATTTAAAACGTACCATTTCATTTTTCAGTCATTTTTTTATTATCGTCTACTGTCATTTTCCTGCCATCTTTCTTTTTCGTTTCGCGTGTACCACGTTTTAAACATGGGTAGGTATTTTTCAGTAATTAAAGTGTTAAATTAAATAAATTTTCAATTAAATTCATTGAAAATTAAGCAATTAGTGTTCCTAGTAAAGTTTTATAATGGAATTTTGAGTGAAAATGTGGTAATTTATGTAAAAAACTGATATTATTATTGGTGTCTACATGTGACGTACAAACCACTCTGATTTCATTATGCTTCAGTGTTTTGATTGAATTTCATTCAATGTAAAGTAACTAAAAATATTTAATTTATTTTAAGGTATTAGCAGAGATAGCGTTCACAAACGCCGTGCAACGGGTGGTAAGAAGGCCTCCATCCGCAAAAAGAGAAAGTATGAGTTAGGACGACCAGCTGCCAACACAAGGGTAAGTTAACCTCTGCTTATATTAGTATGAGATGAAATTTAATGTTATTTTTGATTTTTTTTATAGTTGGGTGGAAACCGTATTCATTTCGTCCGCACTCGTGGTGGAAATCGTAAATTCCGTGCTCTTCGTCTTGATACCGGTAATTTTGCATGGGCCTCTGAAGGTTCAGCACGCAAAACACGTATTTTAGATGTCGTTTACAATGCATCAAACAATGAATTGGTCCGTACCAAGACTTTGGTAAAGAATGCCATTGTTGCAATTGATGCCACACCATTCAGACAATACTACGAAGGACATTACTTATTGCCATTGTCACGTAGAAAGGAAGCAAAAGCTGAAGAAAATGAAGCTTTGACCAAGAAACGCAGCAAAAGCGCAATGAAAAAATATTTGGAACGTCAAAAGATTGCTAAAGTCGATCCTGCTCTTGAAGAGCAATTTGCTGCTGGAAGACTTTTGGGTAAGTTTCTACTCAAAATTTTATACATAAAAAATGTCTCATTCAGATGATGATAGAACTTAGCGATTCACAACCAAAAAATTCGATTACACTCGTTTTGAGTTGTAATTGAAGCCTGTGAAAATGATAACGCTTGTCATAGTTACACTGACTCACTTTAAAAATTCCCTCCAAAATTTCAATCAAAATTCACAATACAAATCATAATCTAAAAAAAATTATATTTTATTTTTTTTACAGCTGCTATTGCCTCAAGACCCGGTCAATGTGGACGTGCTGATGGATACATTCTAGAAGGCAAAGAATTGGAATTCTACATGAAGAAGATCAAATCAAAGAAATCCAAGTAAATTGAAATTTACAACAAAAAAAAAATAATAATTAAACAACCATCTTATTATAAGTGAGAAAAAATGAATCCCATGAAAGGTTTTCATTCACATTTCAAATAAAAACTGATAAAACAAAAATTCAAAAATGGCCATGTGTTTTCAATGTCAGTTAATTTTGGAAGGATTTGCATTTGAAGGTGAGTTTGTGTCAGGAAGTCTGTGAAAAACAGGTCTTATGAGGGGCAACGAACCAGAAAGTCCTTGAAAAGCAAATATGATTATGAATTGTCAGATCTGCAAGACGAGAAATGAGAGAGGATTTTAAATTTCACAGCGCTATCTAGGTGGAGAGCTTTCGATATAAAATTTACTGTCTTTGAATGAATAGTAGCCAAAAAAACATCAATTCCTATAATTTGAAGAAATGTATTCGCTTTTGAATCCGAAAATATTTAATTTTTTCTCTGTTGGCCTTTTAGGACTTTGAATGTGTGTATGGATGGTCTTTAGTGCTATACGATATCACATTCTCATTTCTCCAGTCCGAATCAACTTCATTACAAAAAAGCATGTTTTAGGATTCACACTCAAATTTAGAGACTTCAAAAAAATTGGTATGAAACTAACCTTGACGAAAATTATTGATGACTTTCCTAAGTAAAATAGTAAAATTAAATTTGCTATGAGGCAACTCGGAAAATTTTCACACAAAAAACCTTTGAGGTACAAAATGTTATTTTTCAAAATATAAAAAAAATCTTCAATTCAGGTAAAGACGGTAAAAATAAATCAACAACTCATGAAGCGCCATCTACCTTGCTCATCTTCTCCAAAATAAAATGTCAATTCACTTCAAAAATCTGTGTTCTATACGTGACTTCTATAGATACATAATGTTTGGGTTATAAGAACCTCTCAAACATTTTACATACCTTTCATACTCCCTATGACAAGTAAAGCTTTCTCTGTACGTTTTTGTGCTTTGAATTGAGAGATTTTAATTCAAAGAGAGACTTTTTGTTACCAGTAAAAAAAATTATTGTAAAATATAAATGCCGTAGTCTTTGCTATTTTATTCTCGTATATTGTAATTTATTATTCATATTAATTAAAAATCTTATAAAAATTGTAAATAGTTATAATTGTATATAAAACATTAACCGGTCGTGTACTGCAATCAAAAGCAGTTTTGTGGAAAAGTGAAAAGCGAAATATTAAAACAAAAATTAAATAAATTTCTTGATATAGAACGACGAGCAAGAACAGAAGAAAAGACGAGGAACTAGAATTTTTTTGAATATAAAAACACATATACATACATACACATATACATAGATTACGTACGTCTGTGTCTATATAACTCACGTATAAGTGACGCTGTATTATAACATTTTATATATATTATTGTGGGGCTACATAGTAAACAAAAAGTTTCGCATTATTTATCTAAAATTTTGAATAAAATTGTAAACTAATTGGAAATTCAAGTGTTGCTGTTTGTAAATTTTTGTAAAAAGGTAAGAATCCGATGAGGTAACATGAGGAAAATGATGGCTAAAAAATTGATTCCGGCGACATTTTTCTTTGTCTGTGCGTTTTTTGCCTGTATTCGTCTGGACGCCATAATAAATACATATAAGATATACATACAGAATGCTCTGTGTGTGTGATTTATGTATGAAAAATGTTCTGAAATTTTAAAGGCTTAAAAATGCCGCTTTTTGTTATGAAATTACGCGAATTTGTATGATGAAAGTGAAAATAACTAATAATAGTTGTTGTGATTTATTAAAATACAATTAAAACTGGACTAAAACCATGTTTTTTTGATAATTTTTCAGAGATACTATAAAAGTTTTTGAAAAAAAAATGAAATTATTGGGAAGTTCTGATGATAATCGAGTCTCGCAAGTTCAAACTCGAGCTCAAGATGATGCAGCTGTTGGATATGGTTTTCAAAGACCACCCGACTTTTCCCATTATGACAAAGATGGATCTAGATGGGCTTCCGGTGACGATGGATTAATTGAGGTATATTTCCCCCCTTCAAAGCAAATCACACATTCAATTAATTTTAATTTCATGTTAACATTTACAGAATCAAGATAAATGGAAATACAGCTTACCGATCAATTCAAACAACTCAAATTTATTACAACAACAACAACAACATGGTGGTGGTCTCCAAAATCCCCTTGGAGCAATGCAAGGTGCAACTGGAATGACAGCCAATAATAAGCAACAACAACAACAACCAATGATGAATCCAGCTATGAATCCCTCACAATTGTTAAATCATCATTTGAGTGCTCAACAGGGTATGCCTGGAATGCCAGGAATTCAAATGCCACCACAAATGCAGCAATATGGACATGAATTGCATCAAGGGATGAATTTGAATGGTGTACCAAAGCCGCAAGATCAAGTTGTATATTTAGGAGCACAACCACCAATGGGAGTTATGCCACATCAAAATCAATTTGCTAGAACAGCTCCAGCAGTAAGATCTTAAAATCAAATTTATATAAGTGACTTAATATTAAATTTCATCTCAATTTACAGATCTCTTCAACAAACACGAAGAAATTATGGGAGAAAAGCAGCATAAGTGATGTCCGTGTTCCAACAACTGGATCTCTTGGTCCCTTACAACTTCATGGCGGTACTGATCACGGAGTATGGCGTGATTCACCCTGGTCTGCTCAAACTGACAACATTTTACAATCACGTCGTGCATTTGCTCAAGGTCACGAATCAATGAATCCAGCAATAAGTGCAGGAATTTTGAGGTGAATATTTTTTTTGTACTGAAATTAAACCAAGAAATAATGAAAACATTTTTTTAATGTTCATTTTCATAGTCCTCGTGATTCAACTGGTGGATTGGGAGTTAAAATGGTTGAATATGTCCTTGGTGGATCACCAACCAATAAAGACAGTCCACTGTCAGCTCTTGTTCCAAGATTGAATAACCTCAAATTTGACGAAAATGATAAAGTAAATATTTTTATTGATGAATTGAATTCAAATTTAGAGTTAATTGAAATTTTATTATTATTTCAGTCAAATGACGATAAAGATAAAGGTAATTCACCTTTTGATCATACAAATGGTCTTAAAAAAGGAGATGATGGTACTGGAGCAATGGTGAATGGAATTGATGATGATAAAAGTTTCAAGTATGAATTAAATTTTTACATATTTTTTGATGAAATTTATATATCATTTTGAATTACAGTCGCACTCCTGGTTCCCGTCAACCATCACCTGGTGAAGAATCTTTAGCCCGCAACACAAACCTACTTGACACTTCATCAATGCATGTCGGTTCTGGATTTGCTCAACATCCAGCATTGCAACACATGATGAACCAACAAAATCACGATTTACAAGGTCAACATTTAAATTCATATCATCCTCATCATCCAATGAGCCAAATGAATCAAATGAATCAGATGAATCAGATGAATCAAATGAACCAAATGGGACAGCTAAGTGGCATGAATCAAATGCAAGGGCCGATGATGAATGGGCAACAAATGATGCCTCAAGTAAAAATTTATTTATTTTAAATTTAATTTGGATTGAAATTAACATTTCTTTACATTTTCTTTTAGAATTCATTGCTAAATCCACAAAATGCTCAAGGAGTCCAACAAGCAATGGCAAATTTGCAACAAAGTGGAATGCAAGGCATGCAAAATTTGCAAGGCCCACATCATCAAGCCCATCAAGGACAAATGCCGGGAGCTGACATGTTACAACAACAACAACAGCAGCAAGTTCAACAACAACATCAACAGCAACAGGCACAACAAGCTCAACAACAGCAGCAACAACAAGCCCAGCAACAGCAAGGACAGAGTTTCGATGTGCAGGTAGGTGCAAAATCACTTAAATTTTATTTGGACTCTTTTTGAGCCGAAATGGAAAAGAATCAAAGCAAAGTCTCCGGAAAACGTTAACCAGAATTTTTTTTTTTTTAAATCGACTTTGTGTCGTTATTTATTAGGCAGTTAAAACGACAACTAAAAAAATATAATTATTGAAAGGAGATAAAGCTCAATAATTGACTGTCGAAAGTTAACTTGGTAAAGTTTTGTAAACAATACAAATTTTCCAAGAATTTCATATAAAAAAAACAACTACACAGATAATTTATTGAATTTTCTAGTTCATGTAACTAAATTATGTGTTTTTTTCCTCACAAAAAATTGCATTCTGTTTTTGAAACAAAAAATTACAATTTTAAGATAAAAAATATAAATTTTCCTTGTGTGCAGTTCGAAAGTTTTGTTAAAGTAAAAAAATGAATGAAAGCAATTAATTTTCAGCTTAACGAGTTTTTCACTTCGTCCATTGTTTAATTCCTTTAAAAATTTTTAGTGTTTTTTCCCTTTTTTGCTCATTCGGGAGTGTATGCAAGAGAATCTGTGTGTTGTAATGAGATTTCATCAACTGAAAAGAAATATTTGTTTGTTTGAAAGTTTAAGAATTTTATGAGTGATTGAACACAATTATACTCAATTAATATGTAAAATCAGCTTGTATGCGAACAAAAAAAGGGAGGAAAAGAAAATTTAAATTGCATTTTCTTTCTTATTTTACAATTCAATAGTTTTGGTATTTTTTTCAAAGTAATTCAAATATTTTTAATTATTTTCTTTGTCACATTTAACTTTTCACAGTTCACACTCATTGAATAGATCAGAAAAAAATTGGACTATTATTAAAAAATTAAATAATCATACTCGGCATTAAATTGAAATTTAATTGCAAAAAAATTGATTGAAATCCAACAAATAATCATGTGAAACATTTGAAAAGAAATTCAGGAAATATCACTCAAGTTAAATTTGTTACTTTCATTTACTCGCGTTTTGTGTGTAATTTGAAATTTCTTGCTTTAGCTCTTTTACTAAATAAGTTTTGGTCATTTTTTTTCAAGGCACAACAAATGAATTGTGGTTGATTTGCAATTTTTTTATATGAGTTTAACTTAAAATTTGTTTTACTTCTAAAATTTTTTCATGATTGTTTTAAATTATCGTTATTTCAAGGAAGTTCCCTGACTCGAAAGCCCACTTTAGCACTTACACCGATGTACGGACTCGGAAAACTTCGGTAAACGTCGGCAAAAGTCGGCCGATGGGTGCCTGGGATTTCTAGGTGATAAATTTTCAAAGAATCTTATTTTTTCATATTCAATCCAATCAACTCATGAGACTTAAAGTTCATTTTCTATTTTATTTTTTCAATCAATGGAAAAACTCAATTAATACACATATTCACATCGATCCAAACAACATTCAATCAATGAGCTGTTGATTAATCTTTTAATTAAAAAAAAAATGTAGCAACATTTCATTTTACTATGAAATTTAAATGCGGGCTTTGCCTGTTGCAACAAAAGCAAATAAATTAAATCATAAAAATAAACAAACAAAAAACCACACAATTATATTGCCTCTTTCTCTCATATCTCATATGAGAAGTAGTTTTTGCTTTTATTATTATTATTATTTTAACATAACAAAAGGGCCAACCACCACAACAATTGCAATACAATTGAGAGTAATATCACTTCAATCATTTTATCAGAGGAATATAAGACATTAAATTAAAGGAATTTCTATGAAAGGAGGGTGAAAGTGCATTTTGAAGAAAGGGTAACATCAGAGTTTAGATAAGCTTATTGTGGTAATTTTTTATTCAGATTTTTAACCCGTTTGGTACGAGAGTTCCAATTTTTTCAATTTTTTGTATTAAAATTTCAAAAAATTAAGGTCCAAAGCCATAGAAGAAATTTTGTCTAGAGCATGGAAGTTATTAAAACATTCAATTTTTTTTGAAAATTTAAATGACCGTTGAAAATGGGTTAAGGAATCAAGTTTTCGAAGCCTTTACTTAGTTTAACACGTCGTTAGAGTTTCTCAATTCTAACAGAACGCTATTTAATTGAGGACTATGCAACACTTAAGTTTCAAATTAAACCAAAGACATTTTCACGACTAAACCGTCTCCAAAATCGCTTTTCGTCAAACTGATGGGGAAACAAAGAAAAATATAAATTTTATTTACTTAAGTATCAAGTAAGTCTTTTTTACTTACAATTTCAATTATATTCCAACTCATGCACCTCATTCATATATCATTGTTTTATAAAATGATATTTCATTCTTTCTTATGTGCCTCTTGTTTGTCTTGTATTTACAAAATGGCTGTATTTGCTTAGATGTTGTTTTTTTGTTTGGTTAAATGAAAAATAAAATTAAATGGATACATTACACATGTCATGAGCACGTACACACACACACCAGACACACACAAAAGTGCATGTTAAGAATTGCATAAAAAGAAACTTCCGCTCTATATGATAATTGTCTCTTTTCTAAATTAATATTAATGTTTAAAATGTAAACTTAGTTCAATTCAATTCAATTCATTTTGAAATGCAAAAAAAAATCGTACATAATGTGTTAGATGTCATTGTCAAAGTTAATTGGAAATGTAAAGAAATGAGAAAAAATAAAGAGAAATCAATTTCAAAAACAATTATTACGAAGAAATTTCTTGTGAAAATGTCACAGTTTTAATATTGACATTAAAGTTTCATTTTTTCATGCAATGGAGTTTTATGTAACATTTAAAAGAAGAAAAAAATAGCCAACAGTATAAAAAATATTTATTAAATTTGCGCTTTAAATGGTTTTTGCTGTAATAATTACATGAATTTTACCAATTATGGATTTAATTGAAATTTTAAATCAAATTGTATCTCAATTTTATTTAACATACTTTTCTATAGATACACGAATGTGTCGTAAAATGTTTATGCAAAAAAAAATAAATTTAAGTTAATTAATCAAGTTTCAATTAAATTGTTTAAAATTATTTTCCATTTTTGGTATTTTCATGTCAACTGTTCTCGTGTTGAGCTAGAATTTGAAGTCTAAGAAACATGGTTGATAAAATTTGTTTATTAATTTGAAACGGTTCATCATTTTCATGAAAATCATCTGAATATTTTAAATGGACCTTACACAGTAAGCAGTAGATATCTTGCCGATCCTGTAAGTAAAGAAAGAGTGGACATTTTGTTTTGGCCATGGCACTTGGATGGTCTATAAATTTTCTTTGTTGAAGCTCATCTAATTGCTTCAATGAAAATTTCATGTCCACAAATACAAATTTTCCTTAAAATGAGATTAAAATGACGATTAATCCAAACAAATTGCGATTTGCACAGAAAATAACATTTGTTTGTTTACTCAACAGCTGAATCCTCTTACATTTAATAATCATGTAACATATAAATATGCAAAAAAGCTTAGAATTGCTGCAAACCATATGCCCTCTAGATTTTTTTACACTTTTTTTTTGAATTTTGTTGTGATCATTTCTACAATCTCCAAAGCGTAGTGCAGTTTCTCTTATTAAAAATGCATTTTTTGTTTTTCAATAGAATAGCAACAGCTTTTTCAAAAGTAAAAATAAAATCCTTCTTAAAACCACACGAATGCGATGAAAAGCATTAGACATTGTCTACACCTGTATAAAAAATTGCTTTATTCATCTGACGTATTTTCTACTTATACATCCTTTTTGTGGTTTTTTTTTATCAGAGCTTTGCAACTGTAAAATGCAAACACACACACACAGTTTTAATAAAGTGTGGATTTATCATGCATGAGTAGTTTATTCTCCATGTTATTATGTAGTTTAAAAACTCGAATAAAGCAAATAGGATATTTTATCATAGCACGACTACTCAGAATTAGAATAAAAGGCAACAACAACAAAAAAAGGCATAAAAAACTAGGTGGGTGAATGTTAATCTTTAATGACACACCTAGTTATAATTTTTAATGTTTCGTTGTTTGGAATAATAAAAGCTTACATACATGAAGTGATTTGACGATGACGCTGGTCAAACGATGTTGTGTGTGATAACCTCGTTTTTTTTTCTCCCTACAAATGCGAACAATTAAGACAATGATGATACATGAAATTTACTCTCACTTCATCATCCTTTGATCCAGATAATTCTTTCAAAGTGAACTGGAATGCATCAAGAAATTCAAAAAGAAAGTAAATTTTAACATAAAAATGCTTTTAAATAACTTTCTCTAGTAAAAAATTGTCATAGAGCATGGTTTTGGTCACTTATTGCACTACAAATGGTATCAAAATTAATGCGTCAAAAGTTTTCATTCAATTCAAGTCCTTTCATATTCAAACTATTCTTCTTTCCCTCTTCTTTGCTGACTCTAAATAAAAATTATACAGTTGCAATAATTCCCAAGTGTTACAATTTTCATTTATTTCGATTTATTTTATCATATTTTATTTATGGAAAAGATTTGGGTTCTTTTCAAAATGAGTATCAGATGCAGAAGTTTTAATTTTCTAAATTTATTGATAAATTTGAGTAGGAAATCGGAAAAACTCATATGATTGCGACAAAAATTTTGAAGTTATATTCAAAATATTTCATTTTCAGTAAATTTTTTATAAATTTTTATTTGAAAAAACATGTCTCAATCTAATTTTCTAAGAAAATGTAGATTTTTCTAAAATTTTTATCAATGAATGTGACATTCCACTTAAAAATTTATGAAATTCAGCCTAAGCAGAATAATTTCAATGATTTTTATCGTACAATCACCAAAAAGTACATATAACAAGAAAAACATTTTCATTAGATGAAAAGTACTGATTCCAGTGAAGCAAATAAAGTTAAACCAAAAATTGGTTTGTTTTTTTTTTTTTGTTTTAAATTAACCCGAATTGGACAAATGTCACCAAAATGATAAAATGTTTTCAAAAATTTGAAAGAAATTTAAAAAGTTTCAAAGTCGTTTACGAGGCTTATCCTAGAGATGAAATTCGCTTTTGCATATCATATTAAAGGTCAATGCGCCTCCAAGTTTCAATTTTAACCATTCAAGTGAACTTCCAACTATTTTAGTTCAACTTCAAAAAAAAAAACCAATCTGCCAGCCATAAAATAGATGTTTCGATAAATGTTGTCATCGTATTTGCCTTTGGCTGGCTAGAAAAAACCACAATTCCACATTTATGATCGTTGCTTGTTCGGTTATTTGCTTATAACTGATGATGACAACGCACACACAATTATGAAAAACCATTATCTCGGTGTATATCAAAATAAATGTGTTTTTTTGTATACATCAAAAACTTGGCTCATTTACTGAACTCATTTTATATCTCGTGTTGTATCGTTGTGGCACTAATTTTGTATATTTTATAAGAAAATTCATTACAGAACTGAAGTACAGATAAATTCATTTGGGTATATGAGTGGTTGATAATAATCATTATCTTTTCCTTGTGACGATAATAATAACCTTATAAAGTGTCGTCGTTGTTGCTTAGAAAGGGAAAAATGGGTGTGTGTGTGTCAGTGTGTTAGGTGTTAAATGTTGTATAACCATAAATTCATCTATTTTATGAGTGTGAAAAAGGAAAGACAGAAAGTCTTTTTATCTAATAATGACATTTTTTTTTCCTTGCCTTATCCTTATATCCTATTTCTTTTTCAGTTCAATTTGCCTTAAAGACTTGAAATGATTGCAATTTTACTATTATTAGTATATGACACTCCTTTTAAAAAATGCGCAATAAATGAGATTGTGATTGTCATGTTGTGTCTTGTGAAATGCAAGTCAAATAACGTAGTAAAAAGCAAAAAAAAAATTCTTAAGTGTGATTATTTAGGTGTGTAAAAGATCCGAGTAATGTAAAAAAGTGAAGATTATTAGTGCTCGTTGTTTCCTTTTGTGCTTTCATTGAAAAAAAAAATGCTTTAATAGGATTCTTTTCTTTTAAAGTGATGTAACGCTAAACAGTGTCATGAGTCCTTATCTTTATTTCCGCTGTTTTTTTTTTTTGTTTTATATACGAATTTTATTGTATGATAAGAGATTTTTCTAAATGTCTCATAACTGAGCATTTTCCGATCTTTAAATTTAAACTCAAATTGTAACCTATTTTTTTCAGTATCAATTTAATTTTAATAAACAGTTTCAATGCAGCATTATTTTCCTTGTTTTCTAACATAAATGACAAAAACAATATTTTTTTTTGTTTTAATATGCATCCAAGCAAGCTGTGATAATACGTAAAATGCAATTTAACTATTCAATTTCCATCAATATCAATATGAATATGTGTAGAAAAAAAAAACCTAATATTCAGGTGCAAACGCGTTAGTAATAATAGTTTTTTTTTCTCTCTCTATTTACTTTAACTTCACACAATGCAATAAACACAATAACGTCATATCAAATTGTAAATGTCAGTCATATATGCAAAATGGGTGCTATTGTATGATTCTGAAATTGTGTAAATGTAATTTTAGAAAACAATATAAAATGGTAACAACAAAAAAATAGAAAAAAAGGAAAATTGTGTTTTATATTAAAATAATGGTGCACTTTTTGCATAGAAACGATAGATGTTTTTTATAAAACAGAAAAAAAATCCACAATATACAACGAATGTTATTTTTTTGATCATGATCACAATTTTTTGCATGTAAAATGTTTCAATTGCATTGTTTTTTTTATTTGGTTTCATTACAGTTATTTGCTTATGTTTGATTTATTTATTTTTTACTTTTAAAAGAGAATGAGCAAAATGCCAGGCGTCTCCATCATAAAAATTGATTTCCGTTCAATTTTTACAAACTTAAAACAGGATTTAATTAAGAATTTTTGCAAAAAAATCCATGGTAAAAACAAATTACCAGGCGTTTTCACATTGAAAGTAACAAAAAATTGTAAATAACCAGGCGTTTCCATTACAAAAGTCATTTTCAGGATTATATCAAAAAATTATCAAATAACTCAGCCCTTAAAAATTCTTTTTGTCTTTTTTATTTTTAATGAATTTCATGAATAGTGCCAACAAATTGTTGCACAATGTGACTCTGTGCATTATGTTGATTATAAAATATAAGAATTTTAATTTGATAAAAAAATTTTAAAACTTGAAGTAATGACAAAAATATTTAATTTTTGCACCATATTTAATGACATGGTTTGTTCGAGAAAGTTTTATTTTTTTCCCCCTTAAAATCAAGCTTGCAATGGAAAATTTAAATTTAAAACTAAAAAAATTAGAACTCCTAGTCAGTGGGCGGTTTAGAAGAGTGCATTTCGATGGAACTCGATTCATTGAATAAAATTAAGTTTTAAATAAAATATATATGAATATATGTAAATATTTTAATCGGAAAATTTTTTTTAAATGATAGTGACAAAAACCCATTTTGAACTTTTTTTTAAATAACTGCCATTTTGAAAAAAACCGAAATTTTGAAAATAACCACCATTTTAAAAATAACCCTCATTTTGAAAATTCTCTGCCATTTTGAAAATTTTTCGGATATTGTACATTGATTTTGACTGTTTTAAGGCTCTGAAGCTTAATTCCTGAGCCCAATCTCTGAGCCCAATCCTTGAGCCTAGTCCCAGAGCTAATGAGTTAAGATTCATTTTAGTTTAATTCTCCATCCAACAAAACAAATCATTAAATTTTTAAAAATTTTAACCGTTTTTAACGGTTTTTTAGGCTCCGGAGGCTCTGGAGGCTCTGGAGCCCAATCCATGAGTCCAATCTCAAAACTAATGAGTTTAAAATCATCCTTAAGACCTCCTCTGTTTAACAAAAAAAAATGGAGCATTCAGAAATTATGAACGGATCAGACAAACAGACTTACAGAGTGACGGCGGACAAACCGTCTGTAATAGTGCATTTTTTCTTACGAAATGTACTAAAAATGATGTATAATAAGTTTTAAACCCTTCACTTAACATTTTCACATTTTTAAGAATATTTTTTCGTGCTTATATGCAATGCATTTTTTTTTAAGTTTGTTTTTTTTCTGGGAAATTTAATTATAAATGTAAAGATGAAATTAAATGACATGTCAAAATTAATGTCATTATGTAGGGAAATCTATAAAATTTAAATGTAAAATTTGTTTCCCTTGAATTTAAAGCTATTTTTAATGTTGAAAGAATAAAATTGGGATTTTTCTCACTTAATCAGGAAAATGAACCGTAATGTTAAATTTCATTGAAATGACCTCATGTGACGAAGGGTTCTTGCAATTTTAACTCATTTCCAGAAAAAGGAATTACTTTACTCTTAAACATGTCTTTCAAATAAAATTTGTCTTGTTTAAAAGTTTAAAAACAAAAAAAAATAAAACTTCACTTTCCTTTCTCTCTTGTTCAAAAGATATTTATTCAAAAACTTTTAAAGAACTATTTAATGTAAGATATGGAAAAACAAAAAATAATTTTTCATTGTTATAGACAACTCAGACAAAATATTGAAAGGTTTGTTATTTCTATCTGTGAAGGTTATTCAAAACATAACTAAAAAAATAAAATAAAATTCAACCGAAGAAAATTATTTGTGTTCTTGGCATGCAGGATGAAGATAACATGTGTGTTACATGGAATAAATTTCTAAAAAGAAAAATGTTCTTCAAGTTTCAAAACAAATTTTACATTCAACAAAAAAAAAGTAAAAAATATCCAAGTGATGTTAAATTTATCGATCTCCTGGGGGATTTCTTATCGAAAGGAGTGTCAAAATAAAAATTTTTATATTATCAATTCGAGAGTTATTTTTTTTGTTCATTCAATGTCATCTTCCAACTTTTAATCATGGTATAATTTTATTTTTTTTTTTATTTTATTCTATTTTAAATGATGTCATGTCATGCTAATTGGTAGTCAGAGAGAGAGAAAATTAATAAAAGTACTAAAAAAAGGTAACAAAAGTGAATATAAAATAATTAATTTCTCTGGAGACCAAGAATTTTTGTGCCAAAGTAAATGCAAATGTAATTCACACACGCAAACTTTTAATCAACTTTTATTTTAATTACAGTCAAACTTGTTTGCTTACATTTTATATTGTAATTGTTAGTAAAACTTTAATTTTACCTACATTTACATGAAACTGGCATTTTTTTTGTCAATTAAATTTTTCAATTCCTGTGAAAAATTTCCTTTTTATTTTTAAACATAAAACCACATCACTTAATTAAAACTTTAATATTGAAAACCTATAAATAAATAAAATTATCAACGAATTTTCATCATCAAACATATTTTATTATAATTTTGTATACGCTAACTAGCCACATATCAATGAATATCAAATTAAAATGTATTAAAATAAAACCAGAATATTCATGATTAAAATGATTGAGTTGTTGTTTGCGTATTAAAATAATAAAATTAAGGTAAATTTCAGTGGGAAGAGAGAGAAAATTAAATGTTTATTAATGATTATTTTGATTATGATTTATTCGAATATTAGCATCAAAATTAAACAGCAACACAAAAAAAATGTGTAATCATGTTTAATGAAAATATGAATAAAAAGAACTTTTTTTTTTGAATAAATCGGTATAAATCACTTTCATTATTCATCTGTTTTCCTTGTAAATGTGATTTTATTGTTTTGTATGAATTAATGCATTACATATTTTGGCGAGTCACCTGACGAATCATGTCAGAAAAATATTAAATGTAATAAAACTGTTTTATTATTCTCTGTGTTACAATGCAAAAGTACTGTTTTTCATGTAAAACAAAAAAAAATATTAAATGTCTGATGAAAATCTGTGAATATTTGCATATTTTTATGATGTAAAATTAAAATACAAAAAAATCTTGGATTTTCGTGAAAAATTGAATTGTAATGATTTATTCAAGAGAATTCATTTAATTTGAGGCCAAATACTGACATTAAATTACCTTAATAAGAAGGGCAAATTCACATATTCACTGATCCAAATTTCACCACTGGCTGGTTTTATGATATAACACAGAAAATGCTTTGGAAAATATTTTTAAATTCGATTCATGACCATTCCTAGGACATTCATTTAAAACTATATTTGTGCTCCGAAAGCTCGTTGACCGAGTTGGTTAAGTGACTCCAATCATACCGGTAAGAATCCTACGACGGAGGTACGAATCCAGTCCCGGACATGAAAATTAATTTGTGTTTTTCGAGTTCCAAATGTGCTCAAGTTTTACTTAGAACAAATAAAAACCCTCCAGGGAGCGCTGAGTGAAACCTGAGGGCGACTGGATCGGATGAAATTAATGGTCCCACGTGGCTTATCTATTAATAGGCGCTTACTATGAAAGCTTCGGCTGAAGTAGTATGAACACAATTGCTGGTGGAACGAGACCTTTCTTTTAACAGAATAACGATTAATATTAAATTTGTAAAATTAAAACATTCATAAAATGATCTCATTATTTCACTATTCCCCATTTTCCTTTTAAACTAATTCCTTTATTCAATGAGCTTATTCACAAAAAACACACAAAACACTATTTTTTTCATTATTGACATGCAAAGAGACCACCCACATAAATTATATATTCTAACTCTTAATACAATAAATTTCTTTCAAACCATTCAAACACTCACGTACATACACAGTACAAACACAACCACCACCTTTGTTTTCCACAGTATTAAAGTAGGTTTCATTGAAATCACGTCAATCTAAAATATATAAAATAAAGTAAAATAACGCTAAACAGACATATTCATAAATGTTACATAACTGACGAATAAAATAACATTCATTGTTACTGACTAGACATTTGCATATTTTATGTGTTTCCTTTACAGAAAAATATTTTATTACGTGTTTTCCAATATACAAAATGTTCCACCTATATATTTTATTTTCTATTCTAGTTCTACCTTGAAAATCAATTACTTTTGATTTTTTGATTCAGTTTCTTGTGAAAAGTAAAACAAAAATACACGACAAAAAGGGAAAAGGTATTTTTTTTGTTTTATGTAAATCTTATTTTGGTTGACATTCATGATCCATCGATTTGATTGAAAACTCAGCTATAAACCCCATTTCGTTATGATTTGCTGACAACAATAAACTTTGTATACAGTGTTGCCTGACTTCAATTTTATATCTAGTAACATTGTTATTTGTCATCATAATATTATTATTATTACACCCAGTGATGTCCTGCATAGGGTTCGCAAGGGTTCGCAAGAACCCCTTGTTAAAATGTTTACCTATTTTTGTCCAAATTATTAGAATATTTCATTTCTTGTTTAAATTATCAGAAGGCTTATTCAATTTTTTAAAATTTATATTTCAACCCCCCTTTTATATAAAATGATAATCTAATGGCGTCATAGTTCCAATAGTCGGCCAGTTCAATTAAGGAATATGAAATTTGAAAAGACTAAAGCTTTATTATACAGATAAAGTTTATAATGTCAAAGCTCATTATTTTATCTTTGAATATTTGTAGTTAAAATT